>CABFOV010000608.1:148283-162589 GCA_902141375.1 Timema poppense | reverse complement strand
TACAAGGGGGCGAGGACTGGTGGTGGTGTGTCTTGGGTTAAGCGGTTTAAGTAATTTTAATTATCCTGTATACTAACCAAACGTCTTGAGTTATGCTCATGAAAATTTCAGCTCAATCAGTATAGTGTTTTTGAAGTGGAAGGGAAATATAGATTTGTAGCACATGACACAATGACAGAGTGATTACTTCATAATATAGTAGTAGATTATATTGAAACACAATTTTTATTATTTTTGTTCAGCACAATACTTAATTCAAAGATAACAATAGGCAGATTTACTTAGAACTAAACACCAAGCCTTACTTTTTTCTAGGGTACCTACTGCTTAAGATTGAATTTAAGGTTTATTTTGGCATGGAGTGACCACCTCCGTGTTCTAGTGGTCAGAGCTACTAGCTACAGATCGAGAGGTCATGGGTTCGATCCCCAACGCTTTCTCAGCTTTTTTTGTGAAACAATGTGTCTGGAACAGGGTCAACTCAGCCTCGTGAGGACAAATGAGGCACTACTGGAATGAAAAAGTATCAACTATGGTCTAGTTACACTAATGAGTTAAGGATGAGGAATTTGAATTTAGAGTAAGTGTACCAACATTTGCGTGGAGGGAGTGGAAAACTATTCAAGGAAAACTACAGTCACTACACCCGACCGAGACCAAAACCCGATCTCCTCGTCATCGATAGTCTAGTCAGTAGAAAACTGAGATTAACTGTCGGAGGGTCATTTGTGCTGACCACATGACACCCACTATCAGCAGGGGTTGGCACTATCTTTGTCAGCGGACAACGGCCATTCAATTGCGGGCTGATTCCATGGAATCTAAGTCAAGGAGTTGTTTTCCCTAATCATATTAAACACTTTTATTTTTATTTTACAATTGTTAATTAATAAAAATGGCAGTCGAAATAAATTCAACTATTCTCACCTGAATTATGGTATAGCCTATTTTTAAAGATGTTACATTAATTCCTGGAATATTCTTCTCAATCATATCTTGAATATATCCCAGACTCAAAGGGTTGCAACAATAATCACCTGTGAAATAAGGTATCCATATCAGTGTTAGTACAATTATATAATCGAGTTTGTACCAGAGGCTTAAAAAAAACCTTATGGACCAGCTGTTCACCAGATCTGTTTTAAAATAAATTAACTTATTTTTTCACTCAGAACAATTTTGTTTTAACTAAAAAAGGGTAAGCCTATTTGGAAACAGTAAAAATATTTATCACACATAAAAGTTTTTCTCTTTCATACCTAAGCCTATTTATTTTATCTGTCCAAAATATATCAATTTTGTTCTCCTTTATTATAAAATATGGATATAAAGCACATTTAAACTTTTAAAACATAGTTTGTTTTTTTGCTGTGTTATTGTTGAGCTAATTATTATTTGATTTTTCTTATTTTATCAGTAATTCTTGGCCTTTCTTAAGATAAATACTAGTTATTTTTTACCAAGTAATACTTTTGCCTTGTCCATATAGTTTAATATTTTGTTGTAGTTTAGCAATGGCTATGAATCTAGAAGTTCTGAGTTCAATAAAACTGCGGCCGCTTGGTTTGTATGGCTCGATTGTGCACAGGTGCCATGGAGTTTTTTTTTAATGCTTTTAGTTTTACAAAATACTTTACTATGCAATGTCATGGATTCTTTGGTGTTGACTGACAGCTTTGAAAAGTTACCAGATCAAATTATGTATCCCTACCCCAAACCATACGATCTGCAAAAACATGTCTTTAGCAGCTGTCACTTCTGACGGTCAAAATTTAGGTATAAACCTAAATGTTGACTGTCAGAAGTCAGCTGTGAGCTGTCAGTCAGCACTAAAGAAGCCATGGGGCTACTGTAGTTTAAAAAAATTATATATAAGAATTATTTCAAAAATAGATTTAAGAAATGTGATTGTGTGAAACAGTGAGTAATGGCATATAGTATAAAATATCAACCCTTTTTTAAATGGAAGTGAATTGAATTAACTAGGGATGTACAGTACTTTAGAGAGAAGTTACAATGCAGACCAGCAACTAAGTGAATGGATCAAAGGGGGAATTTAAGATCCAAATGGGGTACTGTATATTGTGCGTACGCCATAAGCCCTAGTTCAGATGTGGTAAATCTGTAAGCGCGGTACCTATAGAGTTGTATTGATCTTCTTACATTCAACCACACAATTCAGGTTGGTGCAATCATTTACGGTGCAGTTTCCGATTAACCACAAGAAGCTCGATCCCGCCGTTTTTCGCGCTGATCGAGTTTCATTAGAACCCTAATAATTCGGACTATTTGGAACCTAGGTTAATCTATATATTCGAAAATCCGAATAATAGATCTTAAAGAAAAAAGAAGAGGACTTCAAACCAAAAGATTTTATTGAAAATATAATACTAAAATTTAAAATCATGTAACGTAGGTCTATGTGCTTACATAGGTCACAGTATATCTCTAAAATCCATCATAAAACCAATTATATATGTACGTCTAGTATGTATTTAGGCCTATTATACAACACAACATAAAATTAATGGTGATGAGCGGGGATCATCCCGATAAGTAAGATTTTACCGGCTGCCATCCCGTCGCTCCCTGTATGTTGAAGTGGTACACTCTGCTGACTTCCTACAACAGTGCTTACTTCCTCGCTTGGATACTGTTATGATTCAGTTTTTATATGAATTGAGTTTCTTAACGCGGTAAGAATGAGTATGCCCTCGAGGTTCTATTGCATATGAATTGCCTAGAGGGCGTCCAGTTTGCATGCAGATTCTATGCAATTTGGTAGACAGAGGAGTGAATGATGGAGTACTTCAATACCAAACTTTTTATTAATGAGGTGGAGACTAGTTCTGTAATATGAGACATGATGTGTTAAGATTATTCTAACAAGATAACGAGCTTGGCAGGAATTTGTGGAATTGAGGCATTGCCCCCACCCCCTTCCCCCCTTGAAATAATGTGTTCTTCTCTGGAATAAATTCCCCCCTGCCCCCACCCCCAGATATATTTCAAATATGAAGGTGGATGATGGTATAAATCAAACTACAAATTACTTCTAGATGGATTCAATTTTCAAATTTAGTTTCAGGAGACATCCAAAATGTCTGGAAAAATATCAGGTGAGGAGGCACCTAAATAGCTTTTAGGGCATCCAAACTTCAAAAATGTATATTTAGGTGAGGACCACTCCACTTTTAGAATCTTGATGAATGTAGTTTTGAAGAATTTTAACATGAGGATTACTCCAAATAGTTTTTGAAAGCATTCAATTTACAAAAAAATTTCAGAAGAGGACTGTTGCTAATAGTTTCCAAGAAGATCAGATTTTCAAAATATCGCCAAGTGAAGACATATTCTAATAACTTTTATACCAATCTAAATTTTGAGAAAAATTCAGGTTAGAAGCAATCTAAATAGCTTCTAGAAATATCCAAATTTTAAAAATTTCTGGGGTGAGCCACTTTGAATGACTTCTCGTGGAATCAAATTTTCAAAAATTTGTTGAAGCAGGACCACTTTAAATAACTTTTATAAACATCCAAGTTTAAAAAAATTTCCGGGGAAGATTAGGTTACTCCAAATAACAAATAAAAACCAGCCTCGGTGGCGTAGTTGGCTAACGCGCTTGTCGTGTTGAGCTTGACTGCTGAGGACGGGGAGATCGAGGTTCGAATCTCGGTCGGGTGAACTGAGGGTGGTTTTTCCTAAATGGTTTTCCACTCTCCCTCCACGCAGATGCGGGTTCACTTCCTCTAATTCAACCTTCCCAATTCCTAATCCATTAGAGTAATTAGTACTTAAAGCGTATAACCCGAATGGGTAGTAAGACGCGGTGCTAATAATAATAATAGTAACAAATAAAAATAATATGATTTCCAAAAAATGGGGAGTAGGTCTACTACAAGTAGCTTTTAGGAACATCCAATTTTAAAAAATTTTATTGGAAGGCAGAGGGTGAAAAGCAGGTCCCTAAAAAAACTTTTTTGTTTGCCACCCCTACACAAACAAGGTTTTGCCGCCACTGAGGAGCTACATTACTAAACACTAATCTTTTTACTTTGTGTAGCCTGCAATGAATCATGAAATGATGTATGATGATGATGATGATGATGATGATGATGATGATGATGATGATGATGATGATGATGATGATGATGATGATGATGACGATGATGGATGGATGTATTAAATGTTATTTCATTGTGAACACTTGAAATAACACTGTATTGTGTGGAAATCATACATCAACAAATCACTTAAGGTATACCCTCTATTTGGACCGTGAACTGCCGAACCAACCAGTGCTCTTAGGACACCCGATCCAGCTTAACCAATCACATTCAAGCAGACCTGTACCATGGCACTAGGCCGCGATGATAACAACAAAATAATAGTTTGTTTTGTCAGTGGCATCACAATGAGCATCGATGGTGAGGGCGAGGGTGAACTCCTCGGCATGCGCTTATCCATTACTTTCAATACTCTTCATTTACAAGGATGAAACATCCATTGTAACCTGCTGGGCACCTTAGTGCTCTGTCACACGTCACGATTTCTGCCATGCGAGTTTTTTCCGTGTGCCTACTAATACATTAGGTGGTGGCAACGTTTAAAATTTTTGTAAAATATATTGGTTCAAGTTACAATAGATTGATACAAATGATGAAAACTTGTACGACATAAATCATATCGTGTGAAGCCCCTCTTCCAATCGCACTCGTACGACAGAGCTCTAAAAGGATCAAGTTTGTTTCTAAAAAGATTATTATGAGTCGTGTCTGAGTAGTCCATCTAAGGGCCCTTGGAAGCCATGTGAACTTTTAAAGTTGCAATGGCGTTGGCTTAAAGGCTGGAAGTGATTTTTGATGGTGTCTGAATTCTCTTAAAGTTTAAAATTGCACCCCTTATTGAGCACTTTACTAAGGGTCACATACAACTTGCCCTTTATCGCACACTTTAGTTAAACTAGCTTTTTATATTGAATGAAAGTATTATATATTTTGTGAAAATGGAATAAAACATTCACATAATGTCAAATAAAACTAGTATGGTTTGTTATTTGTTTATATACATGATGTTAAACAATTATATTTCTCTTTCTAGTGTGAAAAATCTCTCTAAAAAGAAAATTTATTTATGAGTTAAAAGATCTTCACTAAAATTTGTTTGAGAATAATACTTTACAGATATAAGTAAATTACCTAGGGCAAAATATATATATATATATATTTATATATAATATACATGTATATTTAACAATTTCTTTACATGGGCAAAAATGTTTGACATGCTCACGGGTATCCCTGTGTACATCACGCTCCTTTTGACGCTTAGCTGTAATTTCTTTGTTTATTCAGCAGTCAATCATTCTGGCAAAATGTTTCAAAAAAAGAGATGAACATGTAACTTGCGTATAACCCGAACAGGTAGTAAGATGTGGTGCTAATAATAATAATAACATGTAACTTAAGTAATTTATTTTTAAATTTATATAGGCCTATGTATTTATCTGGCAATACTTTTACATGCTTTAAAAACTTGATATTAATGTAAGTTAGGCCTAGTTTGCCAGCTTCCTAAAAATTTTAAAATCTATAAAACTGTGATAGGATTGACCATTTTTGGGGCATGTTTTTTCAAATACTTTTTTAAACAATAACCCATAAAGGGGTTAAATAAATAAAACCCGCCTCGGTCGCGTAGTTGGCTAACGCAATAGTGGTGTTGAGCACTACTGCTGAGGACGAGGAGATTGAGGTTTGAGTATCAGTCGGGTGAACTGTTTTTTTTCTTCCCTAAATGGTTTTCCACTCTCCCTCCACGCAAACGCGGGTTCACTTTCTCTAATTCAACCTTACCAATTCCTAATCCATTAGCGTAATTAGTACTTAAAGTGTATAACCCGAACGGTTAGTAAGACGCGGTGCTAAATAATAATCTTATTAAATAAAAATATATAGTTTAACTTCATTTTACTTTTGACTACTTTTAAGCATATTATAATGCTTTTTTTATTATGATTATTGTAAAATAACATCAACGGCATATAATTTATTTTATTATTTATAGGGACAGTAGAACAAACCCTAAGGTTTATAGAATTATGGAAGATAAATGATAAATATGAATTTGCGCCTTAAAAAAATTTCACTATTGTCAAATGACGCCAATGACAAAACAATATTAAAATTCAATATCGTTACCATGGAAACGCATGTTTCAGAGTTAGCCACCAGATAGCTCTAGCTGTACTTTGCTGTCCGAAAACTTTCATGCACCCTATGTACTTAGGGGTACCAGATACGTGTTATATTATAGCGTGCAGTAAAGTGCACAAGTGCGTAGGGGACAAACTATTCAGACACGGCCCTGTATTTTGATTTCACACCTTACCCATTCCATGCCACATAACAACCGGAGTTGGTGATGACAGTGTCTCAGTTGCTGCTCTAGACGGTTCAAAAATCAAAACACTAACAAGAAACCACAAACTAAGAGGTTTAATTAAACAACACATTATTTTATGAGCCGAAATTTACAAATAGATTATAAAAAATGTCTAACCGATCTATCTGAATGATTTAGCAAATAACATCAATATTTATTTGATCCATTGTAGCCAATCTTGTAACATACTGTTTTATAAATATTTTATTTGTATATGTAATAAATGTGTATTTATTAAGAACTTTTAAGCGTTATAAATAACTATTATAATATATTTTCTACTTTATTTTAAAATACCAGCTATTTACTTATTTTAAATATATTATTTTTATTTTACTAAGTGGGCAGCCTGTTTGTTTAAACATGGCGCTGATTGTGAAATTAGATAAGNGACGTAAAGAGATTAGTTAAATTGTAATCATTAATAAATTAAGAATACCAATTTAATAAGTTTCAATAAAATAATATAACGTGGACATAATATTAAAGCATGTAGTTGCAGTAGGTGTCTCAATATAAAAATGAGTTCTGTGAAAGAGGTTTATGTCCTAAGATCTTTGCAGGTTTGTTAAAAAAAATAATTTCTAATTGAATCTAATATTATAGTTATATTTTACTTAAGCTACTCCGTTTACCCTGAAAGATAGCATTCTAATTTTTCTCGATAACAGTAAGGCCCTATTTGATAAGCTACACAAGAGAGTAACCTATCTAGGTGAGCTTGCTTCATTTCAGGTAAACGAAGTGTACCTACATAATATACAATATTAGATGTATCCGAATAGTCAAGTACAGTTGACTTGATGCAGACTTGATAAATTTACACTTTACACGCACTTGAGATCGAAGACTGCAACAAACTTTTTGAATGGCAAACTACCCTTTACACACCATTGAGTCTGCGGTGCTGCTTCATACCAGTGATCTTAGAAACTATTTTAAATGCCATCTATCAGCAGGGAATGAAAACGAATACAACGTTTTAATATCCATTCCCACATCTTTTCACTAGATATTTCCAATACTACACACAAACACAACAAAAACAGTACCGATATAGTTAAAATACTTTATCGCAGATAACAGATCACACTACTCTAACAGACGAAATATTAAACAGTTGCCAGTCAAACTCCGCATCGACGGCGTGTCAAGGGTAACTTGCTGTCACCCTTGGTCTCAAGGACTTGTGAGGAGTGCATCGGCACACTTTGTGACTATTCAGACGGTTCTACACTTGATCATGTGATTGCCAATGACACTATCGAGTGAACGTCAAGGGTCGATGGCGCGTGAAGTAGACTATTCAGATACAGCCATTGAGTATTAATAAATTTAGTCGCTTTTATCATTTCTTTAGTTGGGTGCTAAATATATATTTTATGAATGATATAAATATAATATAAATACTTAAATGCTGATACACAGTTTATATTAGATGCCTTGAAGGAAAGAAGAAAATACTGGGAGCTGAGTGAGGACTCGAGAGGACAGTGAATGGGGGTCTAAGTTCACTGACAAAAGCAATGGACCTGTTGTAAGACAGAACACCTAAAAACATATATAATAAAGAGTTATATATTTAATTATAATCGTCAGTGACACAGGAGTGGGTGGGTATGGGGGTAAATTACCCCCCCAATCCAAAAGGGGGAGTTAAAAGTAGGCTATAATTTTGACCCTCCCCTTCAAATAATAGAATAAAACTATTAACTTAGCTAGTGTAAAGATCTAGTTGATGCAATATACAAAGTTCATACTAAGTTAACACACAAAAATGTCCTTGAAGCACACGTTGAAGAGATTTTGAAAACCCTGATAGTGATTCCAGCTACATCAGAAAGAAGTTATTCAATGCTTGGACAAAACTATCTTCGCTCCAAGATGAGGAACATAGACTAAATCAGCTGTGTCTGCTTAATGTATACCCTTAGAGGCTTAACAAACTTGAAATTGCAAAACTAGTTATGTAGTGGTTTTATAGCTAATAACGAATATAGGGCAAAGGTGTTTGGAAACCTACTTTAATTTATAGTGTTTCATGATTGTTAGTTGAGCCGCATAATATACAATTTTTCTTAGTTTGTTTTGTGTGTATTATTCTAATGTTTGGCATGCCTAAAATAAACTAGAAAAATGCACAATGGGACTGTTAATATTACATTTCCCAGGTCTTCTTTTAATCCCAAAAATATTATCCCCTATAACAGCACATGAATATATTACCCCCCACCACCAAAATAAAAATGTTTCTACGCCAGTGATAATCCCCCATGTGTGCGTATTTACAGAATAGCAGCAGCTAATTATGGGGTGGAGAACGTTTACACTGTCTTTTGATAAAATATTTTATTATAAAATAAACCTTAACTTGTATTGTTATTAATTACATGTCATCAAAAAGAAATTCAGCCATACAAATATTTTGTTTGGTTGGATTAACTAAAATGTCTATCAGGGCTACTGTAGGTAATATTAATTCACTAAAAGTTCTACAATTTATGCTGGTTAGAGGAAATAAAGAAATAATATCCCATTTCCAATATTTAAGTTTGCTATGGAAAAAAGCAATGTGACCACAGGTGTGGCTGCTGTAGACTTTTGCTTCTCACAATACCCTGTGAAATAGGCGAGTTGGGAAAATGTTTTATAAATTAATCAATCTTATTAGACTATATAGACGACTGATGTTTTTATATCTAATATTAACTAGGCTTACAACAATCTTTAGTAATTTTTTATTTTTTTCACTTTTTTAAGCGACAGCATAAATATTATTGACCCTAATTCTGTTTAAAATAGTGAATGTCTAAAGCCAAGAATATTCATGGAGACCGATTCTTTGAATTAAATACAACTACTATTGCCTGAAATTAGATTGAATTTGAATACCATAGGTTGTTTGAATTCTTACTGTGATTACAGCTAAATGCGATTGAACTCGATAAGCAGGTGCTTGAAATTCTGAAAACTCAAGTTTTAAACACGGCCAAGTTTATTAATGTTGGTGTTTTAGGAAACTATCAACCCGAGATAGATGCATTGCTGAAGTTAATTCTCTGGAAGGTCAGTTTCACTTGTGTAAACTTCATAATGGTAAATTGTATTATTTTACAGAAATCTCATACAAAAAGGGTATTACGGGTAAGCTATATTAATAAAAAAAAAGTTTTTATTGTTTCTGAGTGATAAGTAGAGCTAATGACTAAGGAGGCTGGTTTGAACCTCATTACTGTCTAACCAGCTTTGATGTTTGAATGGTCTAAGATGTCACTTTCGCAATAAAATGGTCTGCCGTTGACTGGAAGGTTGGGATTTGAATCCAGGTTGGATGCACTAAGGGTGTTGTTTCCTAAATGGTTTTCCACTTTCCTCCACACAAATTCAATACACTTTCTCAAAACTCAATTAATCTAACTTAACACATTAGTGTAAAAAGTACATTTGTAAAACCAGACTGACAAAAAAAAAAATTGCTGTCTAAAAATTACCGAGTAGCCTGTGGGTTTGCTTAGCATTTATTGAATCCTTAATGTTATTATTAATTAGCTGTCTTACTACCCGTTCGGGTTGTACGCACTTACGCTAATGCGTAATGGCAGGGTGATTGTGAGATGAAATGGAGGACCTACAGTTTAACGTGGGATCCAAACTACGATGGAGGCCTGGCATTCCACACATTCACAAGTTGTGATTAATACACATCTTGTCAGAGAGGAAGGAAGGGTTTGGTAATATAGTTAAGTTAAGGGTTGAAATCAAGGGCGGCCAACCTTTTAATTGAAAATGCATGATAAATTAAATATTAACAGTATTACTAGGCAAATAACAAATATATTTTTTTCTAAATTAAGTCACACACAGGTGAAATGTATTATGAAACAGTAAAGTAGGCCTATATTATCTAGTATGATTATTTATGACTTAAGAAGAAGGCCAATTATTCTCTTTAACCTGATAGTAATATAGCAGTAAGACTATTCCTAACATCTGGTTTTGTTTAGTTTTCAGTATATGAGAAGCATGCTACAGTTGGTCAGCAACTTCTCCGCATCAAATATGCAAGAACTTTCAACAAAAAGAGTGCATTTCTTTGGGCTCTTTTCATAATTGGTTCAAAGTACATCCATGATCGTTCTTCAGAGATAAAGAGAGCTACCAGAAACAGCAACACTTTTGAATGGGTTAGAAATTAAAATGCATATATCCTTTTGTATAAATTGTAAATATGGTTGACACCACGTATTTTTCTTGAGTTTACAACAACTCAGTAGCCGCATTACGTATTCTTAGCGCCTGAGCTCTGAAATCATCCTCGTTAGATTCACTAGTGCTCTACCCTGAGTAATATCTCAGTACTTTATTTATGTTCTATTACATAGAGCTTACATGGAAACAATGATTTGACTAGCTACAAAAAATTAATAAAAGCTGATAATAAATTATGTTATTTTTATGACATATTATTTTAAAAGCTGTATGAAATCAAACATAACTGTAGGTAGTAAGTTATTTTATTATTAATTAATTACACCGGCATAGTTAGCTGGCTGCTATAATTTCAAGACCTGCTTCAGTGGCCACATGATCTAAGCTGTCACTCTCACTATTGACTGGATCTCTGATGGTGGGGAGATCTGAGTTTGAATCCTGGCCAGGTGTACTGAGGATGGTTTTCCCTGAATCATTTTCCGCTCTCCTTCCATGTGAATGTAGGTACACTTATTCTAAATTAAACCTTCCAAATCCCTAACACCCTAATAGTAGTTCATATGAGTATAATCTTAACAGGTTGTAAGTCTTGGTACTAAAAATATTAATAGAATAACAAGGCCCTAATCACCTAGAAGATAAAAATAAAATAATTGCCTGGTGACTTAGATTTATATGAAAGCAGTGTCGGGACATTGCTAATGTAATGAAGGGACAGGAAAGTAAACCAACCTGAAAGCAGATTTGGGCCAGACCTGGATAGAAGTCAAATAAACTTCTCTTTTCATTTCTTCAATGAATAGGGAAATTTGTTTTATATACATTAAAGGATAGTTAGGTTAGGCATTGGCTTCCTTCTCTCTTTCTCTCTCTTGAACACTTACATGACATTTTTTAGCACCGCGTTTTACTACCCTTTTGGACTATTACGCATATGTATTAATTACGTTAATTTATTAGGAATGAAGAAAATTTAATTTAAAAGAATTATACCCACATTTGCGTGGAGGTATAGTGTAAAACCATTTATGAAAAACCGCCCTCAATACACCTGATCGGGATTTGAACCCGATATCATTATTATCGGCGCTCCAGTCTATTGCAAGAGTGACACCTTAGACCATTAGACCACCGAGGTGAGTAACATTATAATTCCTTTGAAGTATGTAATGTTATACAGATACCTCATATATTGAACTGGACAGAGAAGGGTGTTAGAGTGGTGAGTTTCGTCAACTTGTTGGTGTTCATGTTACAAGGCCGCTATCCCACGTTGGTTGACAGGCTGTTGTCACACAGGATTGTGTCATCAGGAGGAAGCAGAAACCCAGACTACCAGTTTACATCACGAGAGTTGGTGTGGCACAGCCTTAATGTTTGTATATCAACAACTGGTTCAGTTTTTATCTTGGAATTTAATCACGGGCCGGAACAATTATTATAAAGAAACCCTTCTACTGCCTGCCTTAACACAATATTTCTTATCCCTAACCCATTAACTTAATTAGTACATAAGCAAGGCTCGACACCTTAGCTCAGCTGTTAGCGTGTATACATACTCAGATAAGAGTCCCAGGTTCAATTCCCGACATGGCCGAAAATATATCATTGATAAATTAATGGCCAGGGACTGGATGTTGTGCCTGTCTTAGTCTTAAGATCGATTTTAAAGAATATGAAGCTACGACAGGCCTAGCCAGTCTGTAGTGGAAAATATATGACTTGAGTAAAATTACATAAGCATATAATCTGAATGGGTGCTAAAAAAATACATATTTAGTTAATTTACCTTCAGTAAATACCATTGTAAAATAGAACCATTACTTTTAAATAAACCAAAATAAAAATTTGATGTATTTTTTCCCCTTACATATCTGAATTTCTTACTACTCTAATAACATGATGGATTTTTTTAAATCTTCTTTAGGAGGTCCTATCATTTGTTGTGCCGCTGATAAACTACAGTTTCTTGAGGAGACAGGTAAAAAAAATATTTCTCAAGCGGCAAACAACTCAAAGAGATCGACAGTCTGCAGTATTCACTACCAGCAGTTTGTGTGCAATTTGCAATAGCAGGCCTCAGTTGCCTCATCAGATAGGATGCCTCCATGTCTTCTGCTACTATTGTATTTGGGTAAGTAATTTTTTTTAAAGTTAAATGCATGTATTTAGCAAATTTGATTTCTTAACTTAAAAAATGAAAAATCAGTGCTCAAAATTAGGTATAATATTGATGATGTGAGCCTGCAAGGGAGCTATACCGACCGAGAAACACACTCCTCCGCCTCCTTTCCTCCCACCACCTCTCTCTCCACCCTCCTCCTTACTCCTATCTGTCCCTTGGTCTTCCTCTCTGCCTCCTACCCCCCACCTCCATATCCAACATCCTCCTGGACTTCCTTTCCCTCTCCATTCTTCTCACATGGTTATACCTCCTTAATCGTGCCTTCTCTATCCTGTCCTGGACTGGCTCTTCCTTTACTATTCCTCTTACTCTATCATTTCTCATCCTGTCAAATTTTGCTACACCGATCATACTTCTCAGAAATCTCATTTCACTCACCTGCATTCTGATCTTATCCTGTTCCTTCATGACTCATACTATCTTAACATATAATAATTATTTTTTCGCCATTTCTTGAGACCCATTCAGGTTATACTCATACATTAATAACTATGCTAATGGGATATGAGTAATAAACATTGAAAAGAAGACAGAAGAGCAATGTAGGCTAATGGAATAGATATGAGGAAAGAAGAATTTTTTAGGAAATGTACCTGTATTTGTATGGAGGGCGAGTGTAAAGCCACCCTCATTACACCCGGTCAAGATTCGAACCCCAATCTCCCCTTGACAGGAAATCAAGTTTAACACAAGAGTGGGTGTTAGTCCGCCCTGAAACCGCCCTACCCCCAGACCTTGCTACCCACCTTCCTCTTTCTCGTCCCTAGAGCTGTTGAGATCATGTATGAGAACTCTCCAAATGAAGACTGACTTAATGAACTTCATGTACATACATCCAGAGATGTCAGTTACGGATCCATGTGGAAAAATGCCAGTTCTGGCCAGAGATGATATTTCCAAATGGGGAGGATGAAGCCAAGGAAAATTAACATGAGAATAAAGTGAAATAGTTCAAAAGTGATTTTGTGAGTTAGTCAAATTGCTTATTTGAATTTTCAGATTTTTGCTCAAAATAATTTTATAAATCAAATTTGATAAACACAATTGATTGGAACTTGCATGTTTGTATATTCTAGCAGTATACATAAATAAAAATGTGTTCATAAAAATTTAAGTCATAATAATTACAGAATTATGGCCTTTTTATAAATTTTAAATTATTTTGTATATTATATTTTTTTAATGCATTTGCATTTTGCGGTACTTAAATTTTCATATTTATCCAGCAGGAAAAACCAATGAACCCCGCTTAGTTGGTCAGTGAAACAAATGAATTCTGGCTGCGCCAGTGTGTTAGTTCATGGGATCTCTTATGCAAATTATATTTTTATGAATCACCTTCTCAATCTATTGTAAATGTGTATGGTAAGCTGGACAAGTTATGATACTATTCATCATCATCATCATCATCATCATCAACCGTTTCCAGCTTGTGGCCGGGTCTGTTTAGTAAAATGCCTTC
>CABFOV010000608.1:126134-140137 GCA_902141375.1 Timema poppense | reverse complement strand
GGGTTCAATCCTCGGTCCCGGCACAGATTTATCTGATTACCAAACCCTTCCTTCACCTCTGACAAGACATCTTGTGAATGTGGGGAATGCCAGGCCTCCACCGTGGTTCGGATTCCACGTTAAACTGTAGGTCCTCCATTTCATCTCACAATCACCCTACCATTACACATTAGCGTAAGTGCGTCCAACCCGAACGGGTAGTAAGACGCGGTGCTAATAATAATAATAATAATAATAATAATAATAATAATAATGATCCCGACTAGATGTACTTGAATAATTTTCCCTCTTTGACGATATTGCCTGACAATGGCAAGTCAAAGACAATATTTCCCACAGTAATGTATTTACGGTTTATTCAACGAATCTTAAAGAGAAAACAAAAACTATACATTTTTAATAACTATTCTAAAAATAGCTCTACACCGTCACACCGCCTAAATACATTTTTTGATCTTTTAGTTTTTTTTTACATTATTTTTTCCTTGTTTACAACTCAGGCTACATTATTTGGTTTATTTATAGAAAGCATTTAGAAATCTCCTTGACAAGAATTTTATATACATATAAAAAAGTATGTGGAGGTTAATGTCCATCTAGAATAGGAAACAAACAAAAAGTTTTGTTTTTTTTCAAATACAAATTAATGTTGTCCAAGCGCAATTAGAGTGTGTGTTTGTAATCGGCAGCAGAAGAAAGGAAGTGTTATCAGCGTATAAACATTTAAGGCTTAACAGTGTGAACTCATTTTCTTCTTCATACATTGACATGTAGGTGTGATAGTGCTTAAGCGCGTCAAGTTAAAATATTTCACAAAATATATTTGAATTTGCCAAGAAAACAACAAAGCCAGTAACAATATTAGTCTGATTTTCACTAACTACCCTAGAATTCAGGAATCAACTTTATAAAAATCGATCTGAGAGTCCTTAAATTAAGTAAACAAAAAAATTATATCTACATTGAGTGATTTAAAATCATATAAGAGTACCTAAACAATTACTACCTTGTAACTAAGCACAAAATCAGTGAGATGCGAGTAACCACACTAAATAGAGGTATAGGTTAACATTAATTCAGTCCAATCTCAACATTCTGATTATTTTAAATAGGGCCTGAATGAAAAACAATATAAGGATTGCTTCACTCCTGGAAGACCCACATATTGGGCACATGGAGTGCTAATGTTTATTATTTTTCTGATCCTATCTTTTTCTGGCAATATTTAATGGTAACAATATTATTATTAATCTCAATGTCGCACAACCAATTCGGGTTATATGCATATGAGTTACACTAATTTGTTAAGGATGACGTAGTAGTAAGTATGCCCGCATGTGTGTGGAGGAAGAGTGGAAAACCATGTAGGGGGAAATCACCCCATCATCGGCAATCCTGTCTACTGTTAGCTTGGAACGTTCTATCAACCAAGTGAGTGATGGTAAGTGTAGTAATGTTAAGTAGAAACAAACAGTAATTGCAAACACTCTTATATTTATATTAAATCATGTTCAATCTGTGTATAGGCTGTAAACTCACATCGATTTATAGGTGGGATCCGCCTTGGCGCCTCCACAATAACCAACTCTAGTTCTGATAACTCCTTTCATAGCCCCAAACAATGAGTCAGGACCCCAAAAACATCCCAGTGCAAATGTGGCCTTTTTTATGGGCACATCCACCTCGTGTAGCAGTTGAGACATATTCTAGAAATAACAATGAATGTTAAAGAATCTTCATAATAATTTAAAGTACAATTTACTTTTATCTTATCATCTAAAAAAAATTTCAAATATACATTTACATAAGCTTGGATTATTTAAAAATATTATTGAAATGCTTTAGTGCAAGTACAGTATGAACAATTTATGAACCATGCATACCATTTTAGAAGGACCTATTACAGTTGAGCGTTGATCAGACAGACATTAATGCTCACAAAATACATTATTTATTTGTTATATTTTATTATTATTAATACCCAAACAATTTCAGTGGCGTAGTTAGCCAACACACTTGTTTCGTGTTGAGCTAGACTGCTGAGGACGGGGAGATCGAGGTTCAAATTTTGGTCGGGTGAACTGGGGTGGTTTTTCCTAAACTGTTTTCCACTCTCCCTCCACGCAAGTGCGGGTTCACTTCCTCTAAATTCAACCTTCCTAATTCATAAGCATTATTAATTAAGCATACAACCAAAAAGCGGTATTAAGACACAGTGATAATTAAATAATACCCAAAAAGAAGGCAAACTGAATAATAAAGAAATTTATCAAGTTGATAATCAATACACCATAAGCTGAGCAAATCAATAACTAAGAGTACTGTACCCGTAAAAATAAAGATATAACTTTAATAAGAATAATAGGTAAAAGTATGTAATTGTCTTACATTTATGATCACAGTAGAGCTGCTTTGACCAGTAATTTGTGTCAATAGTCGAGAAAGTCCTGTCAGAATTGAACTCATTTTGTAAAACAGCCTCTTATTTATTCATTCTCGCTGAAATGCAACACATTTAATTGATATTTTTAATTTAAAATAAAGATTTAAATTTGCAACTCATCTTGTTAGTTGCATCATAATAAATTATGTAACACAGTTTTTGGCCTTTGCATGACTTATCATTATAATATAATTTATAACTTATTAATACTTATACTATGCTAAGCTCATAAAAGCTGGTATGTTTAAGGGCAATTATAATCATTTAAGTCAAGGTTAAGGATATGTATGAAATATATGAACTGTCAAACAGATTAAAATATTTTATCATTTAATTATAAATTGCTTGATAGCTGAAATTTTAAGTAGTCAATTCAGAAGGTCATTTAATATACGTTAAAAAAATAATAATACTTACGAATATGATAATAATTTAACAAAAACTAATTTCTTGTATGTTAAGGATAGCTTATATCAGTGACAAGAAATTATTTAAAACTATTCAAAGATCAGGTCAGCATTAGACGAATTTCGTGGACTACGCCTAGCGAATGGCATGTGTACCAACTACCAATCAGGCGAGAGCATTCTATCGGCCAGGCTGTAATCTAAATTTGCTACTAGCGCACTTTTGGATAAATGTTTAACTATAATATCAATGGTGCTGCTGCTCAAATGGTAAATTTCTAATGATTGTTTTTCCGCGGGAATCTTTAATTCATAAATATTCAAATTTCCATGTCTGTGTAAATACAAAATAAGATTTACCATGAATAATAAAATGGAAGAGTATTTTTAACCACAATAATTATATTAGAGCCCTGTCCAAACAAATTTTAGATTAATTAACTTATATTTTTTTTAAGCTGAGCTGAGAAACTATTCCAAAATAAATCAAACCTATTTTGCAGCGAAATAGTAAGCCTACATACTTTATTACAAGTAAGCCAACACGCAACAACAAAATTTACCATAAATACTAACTATTATATGTAAATTTATAGGTGATTGAAGATCTACCAGATATCTTTTATCAAGTTTCTAACAAACATTTTAGGTCGAATCTTCACCCCATTCAGCCATCATAGTTTATTATTCGTCTAGTGAACAGGAGATTGGTTGACTCCCGAGCTAAATTTTAAATTATGTCATAGACTCAATCTACCGGACACAGCACACAGGTTTTTTAAAGTGCCGTTCAAGTAATGCATACAAGTAGTGTATGTACTAATTACGCCAATGTACTTGGGATGTGGAAGGCTGAATTTTGGGCGTAGTGTAGCCACATCTGCATGAAGAAAGAGTGGAAAATCATTTAGGAAAAAACCTTGTCAATACACCTAAACGGGAATCGAACCTTGATCTCCTTGTCCTCAGCAGTCCAGTATATTGAGAGAGTGACGCCTGATATTAGAGGTGTCAAACTTGTTTGAACATAAGGAACACATTGAAAATTGAAAATACTGAAAGGGTTGATTTTCAAAAAATGCAATATATCACCATCAAATACAAAATGAAAATTATTTTTAATACAAAAAGAAAATTAAGATTATATCAAATTTTAGGACTCCTTGTACCATTATTTGTTTATGCGTAGAACATATTATTTGCAGCAATCATATTTATTGTTATATTTTAACTTTGTGGTGACTTCACTTTTTAAGTGAGCACAAATGAGAAAACAACTGTTCAATGGGTTGCCTAACGTTGAACATATTAATTTGGTGCACTTACTTACTCTATGGCGTTAGGAGCTCGAAAGTTTATTGCCGCACTTGTCCCTACCTTTGAGCTAGTTCTATCCAGTCCACCTCAATATTACCCTATACCTATCTTGAGCTAGTTCTATCCAGTACACCTCAATATTACTCTATCCCTATCTTGAGCTAGTAATATACAATCCACCCCATCAGACCCTATCCCTATCTTGAGTTAGTTCTACCCAGTCGACCTCATTACGCCCTATCTCTTTCAGGTCCATAATAATGTTATTCTCCCATCTTAATTTAGGTCTTCCCATTGGGTTTGCCAGTCAGAACATTAAGAATGCTTCTAAAATCTCCCAATCATGCAGCATGTCCTTTCCACCATAATCTACGAGACTTGATTAGTCTAACAATGTCTTGCAGTGAGTATAGGGTATGTAACTCATCATTATGCAGCCTCCTCTACTCCTCAGTAGCTTAATTCCTTTCTGGATCAAATATCTTCCTAACCACTTTGTTTTCGAACACCCTAAATAGGTTTTCGTCATGCAAGGTAAAGAGACCGCGTTTCACATTCATAGAGAACCACTGGTAAAATTATTGTTTTGTATATTCTGAGTTTTACATTCCTTGAAATCAGACGAGATGACAACAACTTAATGACCCATTATATTATTTTCCTAATTTCCACTCTTGTATCGTTATTGCTGTTTAAAATAATTGTTCATAAATATTTAAACTCATTACAAATTTGTGTATACCAATCTCACTTGCTAGAATTTCCAAAATAATAGGCCAATTTTCAAATCCCATAATCCGAAATTGTGTATTTTTACAACGTTTATAAAAAAGAAAAATGGGGTCGTTAGTTTATCAAAAGAACCCTGGGTCCACAGAATCATGGACCATTAAATTTGACATGCCTACCTTATACCCTGTGGTCATCGAAGAAGGTAACAAACAGTCAAAGCTGATGCAGACAATTGAGTCAGGTAAGCGAAGAACAGGTTTGGCCAACCGAAGCTAACTAAACCTCCCGGACCGCCCTCACACATTCAACAGTACATTTCCCTCAGCTGTGTGGGAAACCGGACCGATCCAAAGCAGACCAGATAAAAATGTGACCATGAGCCCACGTGCGTTATGCAAATACATATCTTTGAGTAGAGACACTCGCCGTTGTTGGCCCAGTCCCTTGGAAAGGGAAAACCGTTTGCATCCCACGTGTATATAACTGTTCACTTTCGATAAAGCGGTTAGGTTGGCTAAAATATAAACTAACACGTTTCCTTAGATCGGATCAGGCGTGTCAAACTTGTTTCATCACTATACATTGAATATATTGAGAGATCCACTTAAAAATAAAAATTGACATATAAACTAAATTTTTTTTAAATCCTTGTTTATAAAAAATTATCAACACGTCTTACTTACTAACGGTTATTATTAAAAAAAGATAAAATTATGAAACTAAAAGCAGATACCTTTCAGGTTTAAGTTTCTTTTTTCATATCAAATATAAAAAAAAGACTGTTCACACGCTTATGTGCTACCAAACATTACTATAATGTGTTAGGAGATGAATAAGTTCAATATTAGAGAAAAGGTAGCCACATTTAACGAAGAGAAACTGTAAAACGATTTAGTAAAAAAAACACTAACAGTACACATGACCGGGGTTTGAGCTCCAATCTCCCCGCAATTGGAAGTCCAGTCTATTTTGAGAATGACGCCTTAGACCATTCGACCACTGAAGTAAGCTATCGGTAAATTCTTAAGATGTTTAATATCTTTTCCACATTAACAAGACTTAGACACTTACTATATTCTATTTATTTTTCACCGTGTCTTACTACCCGTTCAGGTTACACGCACATGTATTAATTAAACTGATGGTTTTATAAATTAAAGAAGTTAATTTATAAGAAGTGTACCCGCATTTGCGTGGAGGAGTGGAGAACCATTTTGGTAAAACTACTTTCTGTGCACCCAACCGAAATTCGAACCTCGATCTCCCCAACATCGTCAATAAAATATACTGCAAAATTAGCGCGTAAGACCACGTGGCCAACTAAATGGATTATTTAATAATTAAAACCTTATTAATTACATATAGTACTTGATGTTTTTTCCATGTAAAGGATGTGATTACATTCCATCATTTCTGATAGGGATAGGTCAACAATAATTATGGGAATATTTTCATTGGTTTAAACTCTGCACACGACTGAGTAAATTAAAGTTTTTTTTAGACTGTTTTATTTCTTCTCTTTAGTAGAACTTTAAGGCGTATTATTAAAATCCACCCTGCTCTTCCCATGAATGTAATGTTGTTTTTAGTACCCTTAGCACAGAGAATATTAACGCCTTAATCTAAGAGATATGAATGTGGAAGGTAACCCTGACGAGATTCTAACCTCGACTTTTCCGTCAACGGGAATACAATCTACTGTGATACTGATGCCATTGACAACGTGGCCATTACTTCAGGTTGTTTATTAGCTAAATTAGCTACAGTCATATTTTTATAGGAGTTCTGAACACTAGTAACAACTAAAAAGGTTACTAGATTTATTATTATTATTATTACCACGTCTTACTACCCGTTCGGGATATACGCACTTACGCTAATGTGTAATGGTAGGGTGATTGTGAGATGAAATGGAGGACCTACAGTTTAACGTGGAATCCGAACCACGGTGGAGGCCTGGCATTCCACACATTCACAAGCTGTGATTAAGACACGTCTTGTCAGAGATGAAGGAAGGGTTTGGTAATAAGATAAATCTGTGCCGGGGCCGAGGATTGAACCCCGGACCCCAGCTCAGAAGTCCGACACCTTAGCCCTAGACCACCAGCTCACCTATAACTAGATATAATTTCATGTCATCTGCAGCTGTCACTTTTGATATAAATTATCAATACTTGTAAAACAACAAAAATAAAATAATAGAATGTTAACACTGTTATTTGTGAATAAACTAGTGTATAATAAAAAGAGATTAAGAATTATAAATTCATAAAGAGTTGTAGGTATTGCATATTTAACAAGTTTGGAAAATGTATGTACTGGACATGAAACATTAATGTTATACTATAAAAAAAATTATAGTAGAACATCTTTTAGTAGAAGTCTCTTTGTAATATTAGATAAACACATTAAAATTGAGACAAATTACATTTAAGATATTGGGCTCATTAGTGAGGGTCAAATAATTTGTTATTATAAGTACAACATAATGTTATTCACTAAATATTATAATATTTATCACTGATGACGATGTATTTTATTTTATAAAGTTAACTGAAACAAAATGACTAAGGAATTAGTTTTAGACAAAGTTATTGCAAAATGGTGAAAAATTAATAAATAAATATAGAAAATATAAAACAATGTAGCATTTTCCATCTTTATTTATTAAGCTAGATTTATATATCCTATTTATCATCAGACTAGGATAGGCACAACATCCAATCCTCGGTGGTTAATTTATCAATGTGAAAGGACTAACCCATTTTTTTTAATCAAAGATTGATTTTTGGCCATGCCGGGAATCTAGCCCGGGACCCTTAAGTGGTTAGACAGACATACTACTGATTAAGCTAAAGTAGTAATAACAATATCGTATTTAAAAATATATTCTAAAATGTCCTTCCTATGAAAATTAGACTAGAAGTATATCGCTGATAGCCAATAGTGTGTGCAAGTCAGGAGCAAAGAACCCTCTCAAGTTTTGCGACTGGGAGTATATCTATCTCCTAACGGAGGGCGGGGCCGCCTCATTATGATTCCAACCTCCCCACGCCCTTCACACGTTGTCCTAGTAACATCCATTTAAACCTCCTGTTCTAGCGCTTAGTTAAAACACCTCTCTCGGTGCAACAAGGGTCTAAAGTGAGTCTCAAACCCTGATTTTTATTGTTAGCCGACTTTCGACCATCAACATTGATTTTAGGTCACTAAAATTTGACATTATAAAAATATGTATTCTTTAATTTACTAAATATAAAGTTAATTTTAAAAAAATATCAAAAGCTTCCAGTAATACTTCCTTATTGCTGATTGTATAGTTTATCTTTACACTGTTATTATTATTATTATTATTATTATTATTATTATTATTATTACTAGCACCGCGTCTTACTATACGTTCGGGTTATACGCACTTACGCTAATGTGTAATGGTAGGGTGATTGTGAGATGAAATGGAGGACCTACAGTTTAACGTGGAATCCGAACCACGGTGAAGGCCTGGCATTCCCCACATTCACAAGATGTCTTGTCAGAGGTGAAGGAAGGGTTTGGTGATCAGATAAATCTGTGCCGGGACCGAGGATTGAACCCCGGCCGCCAGCACAGAAGTCCGAAACCTTACCCCTAGACCGCCAGGTCACCTTTTACACTGTTAATAAAACTGAATAAGAATGAAAATACAATTGTAATTCTACCCTCCACTCCCTCCCGCCATTGTGGTAAAATGAGTTTCCCAGTTTTCAAATAACGGGCTTCCTATAAATACCATATCATGCCCACCAAGCGCGAATTGTCCACACTAATGCGGGTGCATTTCCTCTAATTTATCATCCCAATCCCTACTATTTATGATAATCTAGGTGTTGATAGAACTAATAACAAATAACTACCCGCGTCTGTGTTACAATGGTTTAAGGTAATGCTTCTCAAATTTTCACCAGTTGTGTACCCCTTTTGGGGTCATGGCATAACTAACAACGGTACCCACCTTTTTTAAAAATATATACACAAATATCTGTTATATTATAGAGTGTAAAAGTAGTTCCAAATTTTAATTAATATTTAGTGGTGAGGTTTGACACTTTAGTTCAGTAGGTAGCGTGTCTGTCTACTGAGCTAAGAGTCCCAGGTTCGATTCTTGGCATTGTCAAAACATCTATCATTGGTGGAATGTGGGTTTCTCCTTTCACAGTGGTTAATTAACGTCCGGGAGTCCGGATGTTGTGTTTGTACTAGATTTAAGATGATTTTTAACTAGTGTGCTGATGATATAATCAGTCGGTTCAGAAAGTTCGCGTTAAATACCTCAAATAAATTAAATAAGAGAAAAATTAAAATTTGACGGTGAGATAAACAAAGCCGGGAGAGATTTTATTATCAATAAAACGCAAGTGAATCGTCGTGTGTCCCTCCCCACCCCTTCCTCCTCTCTCCCCTACCCTAAAATCCTTCGCGTACTCCTAGAGGTACGCGTACCACAGTTTGGGAAACACTGGGCTAAGGCGTCACTCTTGAAATAGACTGGATTGTCGGTGACGGGTAGGTAAGGACTCGAATCCCAGTAGGGTGTATATGGGATTTTTTACTAAATTGTTTCCCTATTCAGCCCACGCGAATGCGGGTACATTTCCTCTAAATTATACTTTCCTAACCCAACCCTGTTAATGTATATAAGCGTCGTATGCAAAAAATTTTTTTATCCAAACAGTCATCTATGAGAATAAATCTTAACACATAAATTTCTCTTCTGAAATAATTGGGTTCACTTCTCGCAACAAGGTCCATCAGTGTCTCATCGCTCCAGCCCTACCAATAAGACACTAGAGCTGTGATAACGGAACGTACCAAGGTGTTTCGAACTGGTACAATATAACGCCTTTAGATAGCTCTGAAGGGCAACCTATCTGACAGAACAGTTAAGATGGTTGCGTTCAACTCCCTCAGGGTCTATATGTCAACAAAAAACATTAAAAAATATTTAGCACCGCGTCTTACTACCCGTTCGGGTTATACGCTTTAAGTACTAATTACGCTAATGGATTAGGAATTGGGAAGGTTGAATTTAGAAGAAGTGAACCTGCATTTGTGTGGAGGGAGAGCGGAAAACCATTAAGTAAACCTCCCCCCCCCCCACCCCAGTTCACACGATTGAGATTCGAACCTTGATCTCTCCGTCCTTGGCATTCTAGCTCAACATCACTAGCGCGTTAGCTAACTACGCCACCAACCAAGAAAGACTCTCGGAGCTTTGATGAAGTTTGAAAACATGACGATCTTGCCCACAGCACGAGGCCTCAAGTTAAAATAAAGAAATATATGTTTCAAAGATCTAATTTATTGTCTCCGTCCGATAACATGAATATTATGTGTGTTACATACCATTTAGTTACAGGCCAAGTATCATAAGAAGAATCTTTATGAAATGACAAAAAATTTAAAAAATCGTAAAAAATAAATAAGATTTTACTATTTTAGTAATCTTACTTTATAAGTATCGATACTATCTATTAAAAGTGATAGCTGCAGATCACATGACTGGTACATGAATACGTGAAAGGAGATCTAATAACTGTTCTAGCTATCTGATAAAGTTCTTCTTATGAACATTGGAGTGTACTTTATCCGGCTCTCGTCAATGATTTGAAAGCAACTGTCTCCAAAAATAAAAATAAAAGAAGAACAACAATGTTCCCTGAAGTGTATTGGCGATCACGATCGATACCTATCACTTCTCTAAATGTGAACCATCGTCGTAGCTCTTAATATTTTTCCCATCCAGACCTCAAGCCCCGACAACCTTGGCGGGGATTGTCAGTCGCTACCTTGGACGAACCGCTCTGTCTTGGACTTACCTTTCTTGGGTCTTGTCTTGGTTCGGTGAGATTTCCCGCCTACGGCAGATCGTGCCATGACGTCACGGTCCCCCCCTCCTCTCTACTAATACCGTGCCCACTACCACCAATCATGGCGCACTATGCAACAGTGGCCTCCTACTGGAAAGGACGACAACAACCATTTTCAGTTCGTTACTCGCGATGCACGATTCAAACTGTCCGATAGAATAATCTTAAAAGAGATATGTAAAAAATAAGTGGGGAAAAAAAGTTAACTGACGTGTGATATAATTAATAAGATTACAGTTACACCTTTTGAAAATATTATGATTAAATAAAATTAATAGCAGAGCTTCCGGTGGTAATTGTTTGAAAGTGACAATGGAGTGTTTTCTAATTGTATTCTTCAGCTTGGATAAAGAGATAAGGTATGTTTTCATATTTGAATCGTCCTTTGTTGTAGACTAGTCTTGTTGTGTTCTCAACAATAATGCTAAGAATTCTTTTAAAAATACAATGATTAAATGTGAAAATAAAAACTATATGATTAGGAATGTAACTCAAACTATCACAGATAAATAAGAGTTGGTTAAACTCTGTTACGGTAACTGCACGTTTACAAAGTCCAATTTTCATTGGAAAAATCTTAACCGACAGCTAAGAAACGGCAGGGAGTCGAAACGGAACTAGAACTGATAAACAAAAATAACAGTAATTTTTTTAAGGAACAGGAATCCAAGAACTATAGCTTAAGAACAAAAACCGGAATCGATATATATGTTTAGGTTAGTAAAAGTTCTTATCGTTTACTTAAAGGATCTATCTTATTATTTTTACATCATTTATAATTTTATTTTCGACCTCTATTTCTTAAACTTAATTTTATTTTGAAAATAAAAGCTCCCCTTTTCTAAGAAATTTTTGTGAGAGTAGGGATATATCTATTTTTCAAAGCGATTATAAAAGTATCCGTGAGCACTTAGCATTAATGAGTTCATATTCTTGATGAATGATTATTGTCACATTGTGTAAGGTTTTCTCAATTTACTCTTAAGGTGGGAGTGTTTGGGTCACGAATAAATGTCGGTATTTGTGCAGTTTTTATTATAACAAAACACTTTTTTGTTTTTCAAAAATATATCAAATATTTTTCAAATAGAAACAGAGAGTTTAATTTTCTTCACACGGTGATATCAACAGTTCTTGATATCTGTCAAGCGCATAGCGGCATTAGACGAGAAACATTTTAAATAAAGAGAAAAAGTTGTCATGAAATTCCAGGACACTCTTGACAGATGACAGGACAACTTTCCACTTCACTTAAAAAAAATTCTGTGTTAGAATCATCTAAACTTATGTCTAAAGATATAAAAACAAACAGCAGTGTGATATACTTTAAATCAACAATTAACTGCTGCTGGTAGTTGGCAGAACTACATATATTCCATTCACCGTAGGAATTGACTTCTGAAAGGCCTTTTTCCCTACCATAAATCTACTATATAGTAGGATATTGATAGGAAAAAATACCTTTCAGCGAGTATTTCCTACCGTGAATGGAATATACAATCCCCCGGTGTGAAAAGGGAAAAGAATGCAGTTGGCAAATACATTATATTACTTGGTCAGTAAGTTGTTGACATCTCACCAGCTTTCAAGGAATGTAAAACTCAGAATATACAAAACAATTACTTAACTGATTGTTATCTAAGGGTGTGAAACGTGATCTCTTACCTTTCATGACGAAAACAAATGTAGGGTTTTCGAAAACAAGGTGCTTAGGAAGGTATTTGGTCCAAAAAGGGATGAGGTTATTGGGAAGTGGAGGAGGTTACGTAATGATGAGTTACATATCCTGTACTAATCACAAGACATTGTTAGGATAATCATGTATCGTAGATTACGGTGGGCAGGACATGCAGCGCTAATGGAAGATTCTAGAACCTTGTTCAAGGTATTGACTGGTAAACCTATTCGGAAGACTTAGACGCAGATGCGAGGATAACATTAGAATGGACCTGAAAGAGATAAGGTATAATGAGGTGGACTGGATAGAACTATTTCAATAGAGGAATAGGATGTAATGAGGTTGACTGGATAGAACAAGCTCAAGATAGGGATAGGGTGTAATGAGGTTGACTGGATAGAACAAGCTCGAGATAGGAATATAATATAATTAGGTTGACTGGATAGAACAAGCTCAAGATAGGGATATGGTGTAATGAGGTTGACTGGATAGAACTAGCTCGAGATAGGGATGGTTGACATACCTTTGTGAGTCAATGAACGTTCAACTTCCTAATTCCATAGAGTAAGGCGTATTAACAAACCCCTAACAACAGGAGTAAGTAATCTCCGCACACCCCTAACAATAGGAGTAAGTAATCTCCGCACACCCCTAACAACAGGAGTAAGTAATCTCCGCACACCCCTAACAAGAGTAAGTAATCTACACACACCCCTAACAACAGGAGTAAGTAACCTCCGCACACCCCTAACAACAGGGGTGACTAATCTCCGCACACCCCTAACAACAGGAGTGACTAATCTCCGCACACCCCTAACAACAAGAGTAAGTAATCCTGGCACACCCCTAACAACAGGAGTAAGTAATCCTCGCACACCCCTAACAACAGGAGTAAGTAATCCTGGCACACCCCTAACAACAGAAGTAAGTAATCCTGGCACACCCCTAACAACAGGAGTAAGTAATCCTGGCACACCCCTAACAACAGGAGTAAGTAATCTTCACATACCCCTAACAACAGGAGTAAGTAATCCTCCACACACCCCTAACAACAGGTAAGTAATCCTCCACACACCCCTAACAACAGGAGTAAGTAATCCTGGCACACCCCTAACAACAGAAGTAAGTAACCTCCGCACACCCCTAACAACAGGAAATGCAGCAGTAATGACGTGACACTTCATTTAGCATCCGGAGTAGAAAGTGTTTTGTTTCTATTTGCTCTTACAAAAAAAGGTTCGTACTTCAGCGCCATCGCTTACATACTCAATGTTTAGAACACGTACAGTACTTTCAATTAGTATTCAGTCGTCAACTGGTGGGTTTGCGTCATACGTGAGGATTCATAGGCCTTGAATTGTTGAGGCCACTCCTTGAGCAGTAAACACACTACACACTTAAAGGGCATCTGTCAACATATTGCCCGCATATGACACCAATGATGTAATCTTAATGTAGGATGTAAGAGAAGACAAGCAAAAGTCAGTATTTTGGCGTTAATACACACACATATATATATA
>CABFOV010000608.1:76803-125792 GCA_902141375.1 Timema poppense | reverse complement strand
TTAGGAACTCCAGAGTTCATTGGCACACATTCAAAAATAAGCCAGGCACCTATTCTTATCTTGAGCCAAGATTCTCCTAGATTGTGTTTTTCGACACGGCACTTACTTATTCGGCTGATGCGATCTCCAAGCTTAGACCTCACAGACATTCCCTGTGAGTGATGTGCCAGTGGCGAGGTTTGATCTGGAAACTTTGGTTGGGAGTCTCTAACCATCTGAGTGGTGTCAAAATGGGCTCACAGGTTTTAATTCTGATAAATTTAACTGTGCAAGGAAATGAAAGTTGTTTTAAGAATTTTTGACTCTTAAGTAAATGAACTGTTTAGTTGTTAAAGGGACTCAAGCCCTGTGTCAAATAAGTATATTTTGTGGCATTCATTGTTTGGCCTATTTAATTGTTCATAAGTGCAGGCATAGAGGAGAGCTTTTTGTTTGACGGTTAATTGTATACCCAAATTGAGAATGTTTTTGTGTTAAAACCTGAATAAATCTTTTTAAGTGAACAATCTTCAGTACTTTATTCGTGCTAACTCCGGCATAATGCTTCCATTGTTACCCAACCCAGGTCTTGAGCTGCAGACTTCTAAGATAAGATTTAAAAAGGTACCGGTGTCAGCGGGTGACAGGCCAAGGTGTCTCCATAAGTGCTGAAAAGAGCCCATGAGAGATGTGGGTGCACTAGTTCTATTTTGGTGCACAATATTTAAAAAATGTATAATCAAAACTATTCCAAACTAGCTTAACCTACCCTTTCATGTGTAAATAAATGAAAATTTCTATGAACTAATTTGTTTTAAAAATATGTTTATGATAAGGAAATGAATGGCAACAAGCAGGGCCACCACGATGTCAGAGGGGGGAGCGAGGGGGCTATTAGTACCATGGTACTGGGCCCGGAACTTCCAGGGGCCCACGCTCGATATACTGAAACTAAATTTGGCAAATAAAGTCGGGCAGTAAATTAAGTTCAACTTAGATAATTAATCATGTGCGTAACATTTCAGTTATCAGTTAAGTTATGAATTAATTTTCACGCATTATTTTTCTTTTTTAAAAGTGACAACAAAGTTTAAAAAAAACTATAAACCAATGTCAAGGATTGGTGTAGAAACAGGGAGGAAGGGCACATTACCCTTCTGAAAATAATTTTTTCCCCTCCCTGACTGGAATAAGCTCCTTCCTCCCCTGGAATAAACTTGCCCCCTTTAAATTTATTTCACCCCCTCTGATAGTCTTGAAAATGAAGATTAAAGATGACTTTGTTCTCTAAATAACTTCTTAAAGCATCCAATTTCCAAAAATTGGTCGGGAGAAGACCACTCTAAATCTAAAGGCATCCGATCATAAAAATTTCCAGAAGAAGATTATTCAAAATATTTTCTGAAATATCCAATTTTTCAACATTTTCCGGAAGAGTTTCCCTCTAAATAGTTTCGAGAGACATGTAGTTTTCAAAGATTTTTCAGGTGAGGACACTCCAAATAACTTCTAGAGCTACCCGATTTTCAAATATTTGACGGGGGAAGTTATCTTAAAATAACTTATACAATAGAAATCTAATTCTAGGTGAAGACAACTCTAATTAGCTTTGAGGAGCATTCATTTTTATAGGGAAGGACCACTCCAAATAGCTTACAAAAGAATCTAATTAAAAAATAATCCAGATTAAGTCCATTGTAAATATTTTCTAGATATTTGATGAGGCAGGGTCCTCAGGCCACTAAAAAAAAACATTTTTTTCTCTTACTGCCCTCTTTACAAATAATGTTTCACCACATCTTAAGTCGAATATTACAATAAGAAGAGGGTGTCTACAGTTTGACCTGGTGCCGGGCCCGGTTTGAACACCATGCGGTTCTGGTCTTAAAGGAGTCTATGATGGCTTTTCTTAACTTTAATTATAACTAGATCACGGTTCTGGTAGGAAGAACACTATCTGATAGCTACAAAAGTTACTAAAATAATTATAATGTATTCATACTCCAAGCCATAGGATCTACAACCATTACACTGGATAAATACTATGGGCCAGTTTCATAGTCAAATTTAGTACGCCTCAAGTGCGGCGCTACACTAAGTACATGACGACACCTACCTAAACTCGAATGGAATGGGCCGTTCTCGCATAGGAAACTGGCCCATTCCATTCTGGTTTAGGTAGGTGTCGTCATGTACTTAGTATAGCGCCGCACTTGAGGCGTACTAAATTTGACTATGAAACTGGCCCTATCAATTCTTATAAAATAGTGTTAATACTATAGTAAAATGCATCCAACTCGGTGTTCTTAAAGTAAAATGCTCGCCTCAGAACACGATGTTCGTGGGTTCAAACCCAGCTGGGTTTGACAGATTTTTCTAGAGCAATAAAAAAATCCATAGCACCACTTCCTTAGGAGGAGAAGTAGACCCATTGGCCCCATGTCGATTGTGGCATGTAAAAAAAAGAACCCTCTCTATGTTTGTGAAAATACCTTTCCAAGTAGAATTGGTATGCTCTTTCTCACTCCCTAGTAGACATTCTTGTGCGCTGATATAATCAATGGAATCAAAAAGTGCACGTTAAATACATCAAATATTTTTTTTAATGTAGTAAATGTTAGAAATTAATTATGTATTTTAAAAACTGTTTTTCCTACCAAAACCCTACTATACAGTAGAATTCTCGTAGGAAAGAACTTTTAGGAAATATAAACACGTATCTTTTGTAAACAACATTAAAAACATGTTACTATATTATTAGTGATATTTTATATCAATTATCAATTAAAAGTTGCAGATCACGTGATTTTACTCAAAACAAACTAAAATTTATTCAATGACCCTAATAAATGTTCAACAAAATTCCTTCCTATCCAAATTGAACTGTATTTTTAATAGAAGACTCATTGTATAGCACAGACCGATTAATGTAATATCATTTGTAGTGAAATAATATGTGCACTTCGGACAAACCATCCTATTTTTCTTACTACAGTGGATCCTGGATGATTTGAACTTGAAGGAACCAGAAAAAAAATTCGAACTATCCAAAAATTATAATTAAAAATGAGTTTATTTTTCCACTTACTTTATCACTGCTACTTTTTCGGCCAAAGTTAATGATTTATAGGACTGTGGCTTGGATAGTGACATTACGATACACACACACAAACATTACTATGCAGTGTGTGCTAAACAAAACCAAATAAACTCGCACGTCACAAGAATATTGCTACGACCGAATAACTAATGCAGCCTTCATACTAGGAAACTTAGAGGAAATTGGTTTCATGCAATCGATTCCATGGGAAACTGCAATCGATTTCCTGAGGCGTTGCAGCGCCAAGCAATCAATTGCAGCACCTGACAATAAACTGAAATGGAATAGAACCTCTCAAATTGTGATAATGTCTTGCAAGGAACAACTACTTTTGCCGTTGCTAATCAAGAAAAGAAGAGGAAGAAACAAAAGATTTAGTATGCATCTGATGCTATCCTCACGTAAGAACTCTGGTTTATATTATACATTATTTGATGACCTGTGAGTTGACGAAAAGAAATTCTTCAATTATTTGTGGATGTCAAGAGCATCATTGCATGAAATGCTAGGCTACATAGATAAATAGATAACAGGAACCGACACACTATCACGAAAATGCATTTTTATATAATCAAAGAACTCTCTTGAAAAACAAATAGATAAAACATTGATAAAACGTAAATAAAATGTTTACAAGAATAAAAGAAACACTACTACCGTAAACAAAATGTTAACAAAAACAAAAGAACCACGTCTACCTTTCAGAGGCAGACACTACTCTGAGAGCCTGTGAGGCTGTGGTGGTGACTGCGAGATTACGGTTGGGACATCGACATCGATGTTATCAGGCCGATGTATCGATCACAAAAACATCGAGATTTTGTGATAGTTCGATGTTTTCTATGGACTATTGAAGGATATAAAAGTATTAGGTTTAAAATAAACAATAAATAATTTTATAACGTACTTTGAAGAAATATTTGTGAATCCAAATCTATTCTTGAATTATAAAATGCAAGAGAGTCATCGAGTAAGGTCAATTTCATGCAATTGGTTTCCTAGTATAAAGGCAGCCTTAGAACAGCTCGAGAGGTTCGACCTTGACTAACGGAGTACAGAGCTGTAAGTGTAGGGGGAAGGGCGTGAAGAAGGGTACTGATCACATTCCAGAGTCACCTCCCTTTTTTCTAAAAATAGAAGTAGGGAAACAATACTACACAGTACATTACAACTTACGGTAAATTCGAATTAACCAAAACAAAATTCGAACTATCTACGATTTTTTTAAACATTGTTTTAGCATAGAATTCACGGGACTGGGTGAAAAATTCGAACTAAAGACGATTTAGAATTACGGAAGTTCGAATTAGTCAGGTTCTACTTTAGTAAAAAGAAAAAAAAAAAGTGAGGGGATGATATGTATTGTAGGAAAGAAGGAGGGGAAAGCGCCCCCCCCCCTCTCTAACTACTCCCCAAATACAATATTTAATGTACTGAATTATTAATAAATATTTATCAACAAAAGAAATGTCCAGTAAATATTGTATGGGGGTGTTTATAGAAGATAGGGGGTCTACTTGACAAATAATATAAATACAACCTTTGACACCCGTATGAAGTAATGTAGGAAAACATTTTTATATTCACCCTGTCTCACTGCCCATTTGGGGTGTACTCATAAATTACTATAATGGAGTAGCGACGGGGAAGGTTGAATAAAGAGAAAATGTACCCTTATTTGCGTAGAGGATAAGTTGACAATTTTTTTATAACCTCCTTACATTCAACCAGGATTCAAATCTCGCTCTCCCCGTCATTGGCAGTCCAGTATTTTGCGAGAGTTGAGCCTTAGACTATTCGGTCATCGAAGCGAATAAAAAAACAATTAATAGAATAATTTACAGTATTAGAAAGGTTTTTTTAGCTAAGTTTACTAAAGTTAATTCAAACAAGTGGCTTGTAACTTATTTGTTAAAACAATATAGTGATATTGTGATGGTTGTTAACAATCATTCCAAGGAGGTAGAATCAGGATATAACTTTTCTAAGTTCCACCTGAAGCGAGAATGTAGAGTTTTGATTTGGGTGGTAATCTCTAGTGTCTACTTTCTCTCGACACCTCACAGAGAAAGTATTGTGATCGCAAAAAAATCTAAGCCAAGATTTTGACCAATGTCGATATTTCATGACACCCTGAAACCAAAAGAGTTGTTTTCGCAATTCCGTTTGTCTGTCTGTTTGTACCTCGGGTTAGAGCAGAAACTATTTTACCGATTGGGCTAAAATTTGGTATATAGGGTTTTCGTAATGCTCTTCCGAGGGATTTTTGGAATTAGATATCTAACCTTAAATTTAATGGTAGTTTACTGAATCGCAAAATGAGAAAAAACTGGTTATCTCAAAATCAGCTCTAACGATTTTGAATAAATTGTATATCCAGACACTGTTTCATAATAAAAAATATGGAAATTATCATTTTCTCATTAAAATGACTTTGGGGGGTACTTTACACGAGGGAAAGTTTACAATTTGTATCATTTCTTCGCAACTATTTGAGATACGAAATAACATATCATTGTAAAGTTGTACTGTTAAAGATAAAAATATTTTATTTGAAATATATTTTTATAAAACCAATTATTTCTGAGCTATAAGAAAATATATCTGTACTTTTAAAGTCAGGTCTTTGAAAATTAATTTGATTCTTATATTTTTTGGTGCACACAGATGTTTTTCTTTTTCTCAAATTTTCTGTAACAGTATTCCTAGTTCCTAATGTAATTAATAATAATAATAATATTTAGTACCGCGTCTTACTACCCGTTCGGGCTATACGCTTTAAGTACTAATTACTCTAATGGATTAGGAATTGGGAAGGTTGAATTAGAGGAAGTGAACCCACATTTGCGTGGAGTGAGAGTGGAAAACCATTTAGGAAAAAACAAACAATTCACCCGACCGAGATACGAACCTTGATCTCCCCGTCCTCAGCAGTCGAGCTCAACACAACAAGCGCGTTAGCCAACTACACCACCGAGGCGGGTCCTAATTTAATTGAGTAAGTAAAAGTGTATATTATTTCATTTATGATCTTTAGTGTGGTGTTTCTACAACAATGTATATACCTAATATTTCATTTTACAAATCTTACGAATTTTTAGTAAATGTCTATTTTAAGATAAAAGCGGTAGAAAGTCTTTGCCCGTACCATTCATTGTTGCTCGGTACTGAGACTCATTTTCCCGAGTCAAGTGTCGGTAGAGCGAACCGCTAAACACGCCTAACCGTTACAATTATCTAATTATCGAACTCTCACTACTAATAGTATATTTTATTTGTTCCTGGAAGAAAGAAATAATTAATTCCCGAGTTATATTAGTAACAAAGAATGACTGTAAAGTCTGATTCACACGAACGTGGACCAGCTTAAACCTGAAGCCATTTCCTTGTACATTAGGATTTTGTTAGGAAGAAACTTACACGAACATATATATTTTTTACGGTTGACATTGATAACATATTACTATATTTTTAGTGTTATTTTATAGATAATGATAATATCCATCACATATTACAGCTGCAGATCACATGATTTGAAGCATGAATACGTGAATATCGATTTATTAACTTTTCTAGGCGTGTGATAAGGCCCTTGTATGAAAATTGGATGGTATGAACTCACACAACATTGTTTATGTGTTCCTAGCTCAGTATTAAACAAAAACCAAAACGAGATAAACTGTTTATAAGGCAACATCAACATAATTATTATATTATATTAAGAACGGTATTAAATGCAGTTTTTAACATTCGAAAAATAAATATAATAGTAAATGGGCTCGTAAAACAATTCATGCTCATGCATTTCTCTACTTTCAATATAATTAATAACCGTGCTCATGGTATAGTCTAGTAATCAGAGCTCCTAGTTGCTGACCTATAGGAGCCGGGTTCAATTCCCGGCTGTTAACGGGGAATTTCCTTGAAAGGGGAGTAGTTCCCATGATCACCAGTGTTTGGTTAATTAGAGTTTCGGTGGCCGCGTGGTCTAACACGCTACTCTGAGTAGGCAAGACTGCCTATAGCAGGGATATCGAAGTTCGAATCTCAGTCGGGTGTAATGAGGGTGGTTTTTCCTAAATGTTTTTCTACACTCTCTCTATACGCAAATGCAGGTACACTTCCTCTTAATTTAACCTCCCTAATCCCTAAAACCATTAGCGTAATTAGTATATAAGGGTATAACCCAAACAGGTAGTAAGACGTGGTCCTAAAAAAATGAGTTAAGCTAGGTTAAGATCTTCATTGGCTTCACCCCGTCATATACCCTATCATCATTCTTTATCTCATCGGGACATGGAAAGAGCCTCCGCGGAAAGGATGTACAATTAGTACATTCAGGCATCCCCTGTGAAAAAGTAGACTACATTAGTACTGGCTAGTCTTTCCATGAACTGAGATACAGATTTATTTAACCCAGACATAATATTGTCATTAATAATTATTATTAATGATTTATGGATTTGTGAGTCGTAAAAGTTAAAACATTAAAATTGCATGCATTGACTTCAATATTTTCTCAGTTATCTTAAAAAAAAATTACTAAATAAAACTAAATTAATGGCAAACACCCAGCTTCTTATGAAACCATGAAATACCAAATTGTAGGATTCACACCCAAAGAATCAACAATCGTTGGTGGTTGTTTTTTAATTAATGCTAAGAGAGTAGGGAGCTTTTGACACGTTTTATGTATAAAGGGGCATTGCCTTTTCTGGAACGACAAAGGGGTTTAGGGAGGATAGGGGGAGATCAAACTAATCTAGATCTAGTCACGGTAATCTACGTCTAGGTTACACGCTTGCGCGTCAAGATGCTAATGGTGTTTTAACGCTCGATCGGGGCTCTGCCTCTCTCATGGACGTCAGCTTTAATAGTTTGATTCGCTTTCTCTTCATAAGGGAACGGAATGTGAAACCCTCTGTTGACCCTGGTACAACACCATCTGGATGGTAAACTTAAAGATTAAAATGATTAATTTCAGCATTAATTTCCTCACTCCGCGTATTTAATAACCGTCCGGACTATACTCTTTAACTAAACTTATGGGTAGTGATGCAATTTAGATGAAATTTAGCCGCGTTTATATGGAGGGAGCGTGGAAACTATTTAGGGGGGAAACACTTAGTACATCCGGTTGGGAATTTAACACAAACTTCCTCGTCATCGGCGAACCAGACTCGATGAGCTTGACGTTTATTCCACTTGCTCACATGTGTGGGTCTTCAACTCCAAATTTTACTAAAATACTAAGTGGTGGGGCTCGAATCCTGGTCAGATGTACTGAGGCTGTTTTTTTCCACCTAGATGGTTTCCAACTCTCTTTCCATGCAAGTGAGAATACATTTCCTCTAAAAATTATAGCCGCATCATCCCAACCTATTTGTGTATTTAATAATAATAATAATAATAATAATAATAATAATGTGTGACCTGGCGGTCTAGGGGTAAGGTGTCAGACTTCTATGCTGGTGGCCGGGGTTCAATCCTCGGTCCCGGCACAGATTTATCTGATTACCAAACCCTTACTTCACCTCTGACAAGACATCTTGTGAATGTGAGGAATGCCAGGCCTCCACCGTGGTTCGGATACCACGTTAAACTGTAGGTCCTTCATTTCATCTCACAATCACCTTACCATTACACATTAGCGTAAGTGCGTATAACCCAAACGGGTAGCGAGACGTGGTGCTAATAATAATAATAATAATAATAATGAAACCTGAGACCTTTGGGTTTAGTGCACCAATGCTCTACCACTGATCTATCCAGGTTCATCCAGTGCCTAGGATCAACTATAAATTTGACCTTGGGATGAACCTGGATAGCTCAGTGGTTGAACCTTGATATGTTAAGTCGAAGTTCCCAATTTATATTCCTGTGTCGTTTCAACTCTGGTAATTGATTGATTACCTCTAATATCACGTCATTGTCGGAAATGTATTCATAAAACTTTAGCTACTAGAAACGATAGTTACTGTCTAGGTTCTGCTAGCTATATTTGAAACGTGGAGCGAATATTTTCGGCAAAGATTAACGAAGTTTTACCCAAATTATTGCGATTATCCTTTTAATAAAATCCTCTAAACAAATTTACAAATCTCAAAACTATTCAAAGAGTAAACCTCGATAGTTTCTTTCCCCAACAATTTGTGTGGTATTTACCAAGCCCATTTCAATTATTATTATTTTTCAATTAAAGGATTATCATATTAAGTTTACTAATTTTCAAGAGCATAGCGGAAATATGTAAAAAGCTGTAATTTACGTTTTTCGGTGTATTTATGGACGTTGTTATTAAGGCACCGTTCCCAATGTAAACAAGAACCGTGTTTGAGGTGGGGTTTTTTTTAAGTGTGAGGTTTGGATTTGCACACAAATCGAAAAAGCTGAACCTGCTCTGCGATTTACTAAAAAAACCTGTGATTTGGACGCTCAAATAAGCTAATTATTTTCTTAGGTAGACCTACGACTAATAAGTAATCATTATTTTTTATTTATTTGAGGTATTTAACGTTCACTTTTTTTTAACCTACTTATTCTATCAGCACACGAGAATTTCTATGAGCGAGCGCGAAATGGCCTACCAATTATCTCAGGATAGGTATTTTAACATACCTTCCTGGGTTCTTTTACGTGCCACGATCTATCTACTTCTCCTTCGAATCAGTTGTGCTACGGATTTGAACCCAGGACCATCGGGTCCTGAGGCGAGCCCTTTACTCCAAGACCACCGAGGTTGATTCGTAAATAATTAATTTAGATATACAACACCAGTAATCAGAAACTGTCACTAGAGCGTGGATACAAAAAATTGTTGAAAGATCACGCCAATTCGTTCGAATAAATCAAACACTCGCTTTCCACCGGATTACCTTAACCTGTGTCGATTGATATCCGGTGCGATTGTCAAGATGGCGGCTGGACTTCCAACAGTCGCGAGACGATACCTTATCCAGTTACATAATACCGCTCAGAGGTACCACTTTCACTGTCCGGCTGAGATTGTAGGACAAGCAAGCGTGTGGGGGCAACAGATGGACACGTGACGTCATCGAACAGGAGGAACTCCTCAACCTACCTCTTGGACGTTGGCTACATGGGAATTTCAAAGTTATATTGCGAAGCGGGTGGCATATTATTATTATTATTAGCACCGCGTCTTACTACCCGTTCGGACTATACGCACTTACGCTAATGTGCAATGGTAGGGTGATTTTGGTAATCAGATAAATCTTTGCTGGGACCGAGGATCGAACCCCGGCCGCCAGCACAGAAGTCTGACACCTTACCCCTAGACCGCCAGGTCACCGAGTGGCATATTAACTTGACGCACTAGCAAACTAAACGTTATCACACTTAAGACACCAATGGATGAAATTTAAAGAGAAGAAATAAAATGAGCAGTTCATCCTGTGTGGGCCTCTACAGTAGCCTCATGGCTTCTTTGGTGCTGACTGACAGTTCAAAGCTGACGGCTTTGAAAATTAACCAGACCAAATTATGTATCCCTACGCCAAACCGTGTGATCTGAAAAAACATTTGTTTAGCAGCTGTCACTTCTGACTGTCATAATTTAGGTATATACCTAAATGTTGACTGTCAGAAGTCCGCTGTGAGCTATCAGTCAGCACCAAAGAAGCTATGGGGCTAGTGTAGCTTATCTACTGATAACACTTCCCCTCTTCCTCTGATGAGTTTACAATCATTTTACTATTTGCGCCTTGAAAACATTGACTTAATTTTTTAAATAATGTTTTTCTTGTTTCCTATTCTAGAGAGACATATGTTTCCACGGTCTTGTTTAAACTACATCCTGGCAGGAAGAATCCTACAGCACATTTTCGTGACCAAAACAAATAGAATAAGTTATAGAGGATTTAGAAAAAATACATTTACACAAAAAAAACTACTTCAAGATAAAAAATAATCATTTTGTTTCACTGTAAGACTATTTTTTTAATTATTTAAGAATTCGTAATTTCTGTTTCAACGTTATTTCTTTACAAGCCGCTGAATAGAACGTAAATTCATTGCCATGGGAAATCCTATAACCTGGCATGACGTCACAGGTACAGTAGCCCCGTGGCTTCTTTGGTGCTGACTGACAACTTCACAGTTTACTTCTGACAGCCAACATTTAGATATATACCTAAATTTTGACTGTCAGAAGTGACAGCTGCCAAACACGTGATTTTGCTGATCAAATGGTTTCGGAGTAGGGATACATAATTTGGTCTGGTAACTTTTCAAAGCTGTCAGTCAGCACCAAAGAAGCCATGGGGATACTGTAGACAACGTCCTTAAGGTGGGATGAAAGTGGACGCGAGCTAAGGTCCATATTCTTTCTGGTTTAATTGACAAAAACACATATTTCTGGTTAAAATAAATCAAATATTGTTTCAATATATAATTTCATTTCTAAACATGAGCAACAGTTATTGAATATCTCTCATGGGTAGCTTGGCTAACACATTTTCTCCCGATTTAAAAAGTTTATGTTATTTATTTATTTGAGGTATTTAACGTGCACTTTCTGAACCGACTGATTATATAAGCACACGATAATTTCTATGAACGAGGGTGAAAGGGCCTACCAATTTCGCCAGGAAAGGTATTTTCCATTAGCTTCCAGTGTTATTTTACATATCACAATCGAAATGGGACCGATGGCTTTACTTGCTCTCCGAAGTAATCTCAAGAAAAATCATGATTTGAACCCACAAACATCGGATCCTGAGGTGAGCACTTTACCTCAGGACCACCGAGGTCAACAAACTCTCTGTTCAAATGTCAATATGCCCGTGAGCTCAAGAGCTGTCATGTATATAAAACTGTACTGAATGTATCAAATAAAGATATGTTTTATTTATTTTACTAAAAAAATAACGTTTTTGCTAAGAAATACTACGAACGATTTAACTTAAGTCGAAGCCCCTCTCACCCCACTTTATACTAGTCAGGGGCGGCCCGAGGACTGGATGGCTTTGTGGCGCCCCCCTATATAACCGGTGGATGATATAGTCCATTCGCTATAGGAGTGGTGTTAACTGACAGCAAAAGTTACCAGATATACGCTCATGTATCCATTCGCCAAACCATTTGACCTACAAAATCATAATATGTTGATCTGTTGCCACTTTTGGCAGTCAAAACTTTCACAAAAACAATTTATTTTTGTTTTGACTATTCTTTAAGTCTTCTGCTAGCTGTCAGCTGCCAAATTTCCCATGGCGATTTGACTCTGTGAAAATTTGAAAATAATCCCCAAACCTAACGTAGCCTGGGCGTGATAAGAAAATAATCTGAAGGGAAACTCCACAAATGTTTACTATACAATAAACATTTCACTTAGAGATTTTACAAAAACAGCTGTTAGGATTGCAAATGAAATTATAGGAACCTATTTTGTAGCCAATGCTATCTTCTATTTTTTATTATAAGTTTAACAAACACTTTGACAATATGAACGGTTTACGTTATTTCAAGATGGCTAATGTAAAATAACCTTTTGAGAGTGGCACTAATTTCTAATTATCTCACCACAAAATCTTACTAATATGTAAATTTCATGTTAGCATCAAAAAGTGAACGATTGTTATGCTTAGCAACTCCCCTACTACGCCTAGGTTATGTTAGGCTTGGGGATTATTTTAATATCATGCCCGGGCTACTGTAGGTTAGGTTTAGCTCTGTTTGGTGCCCCCTCGAGCCGGCGCCCGGGGCAGCCACCCGGTTCGCACGTACGTTTGGTCATGCAATCTGCGGTGGTAACTTTTGGTAGATAATATCAATAGATACTTATAATTTATAAAGTAACACTAGTAATAACTAATACCTAAATACTACATGACTTATCACTACGTCTTACTAGCCGTTTGTGTTATACACCTATGTAATAGCTTAGGGATTAGAAATATTATATTTAGAGGAATTGTACTCACAATTGCGTGAAGGTAGACTATAAAACTATTTTCGAAAAAGTCCCCTACTATATTCCTACCTAAACCCTAATGTATTCCTACCAAAACCCTAATGTACTCCTACAAAAAACCTAATGTATTCCTACCAAAACCCTAATGTATTCCTACAAAAAACCTAATGTATTCCTACTAAAAGCCTAATGTATTCCTACCAAAACCCTAATGTACTCCTACAAAAAACCTAATGTATTCCTACCAAAACCCTAATGTACTCCTACAAAAAAAACCTAATGTATTCCTACCAAAACCCAAATGTACTCCCACAAAAAACCTAATGTATTCCTACTAAAAACCTAATGTATTCCTACCAAAAACCTAATATGTTTCTACCAAAACCCTACTGTACTCCTACAAAAAACCTAATGTATTCCTACTAAAAATCTAATGTATTCCTACCAAAACCCTAATGTATTCCTACTAAAAACCTAATGTATTACTACCAAAAACCTAATGTATTCTTACCAAAACCCTAATGTACTCCTACAAAAAACCTAATGTATTCCTACTAAAAACCTAATGTATTCCTACCAAAACCCTAATGTATTCCTACAAAAAACCTAATGTACTCCTACAAAAAACCTAATGTATTCCTACCAAAACCCTAATGTACTCCTACAAAAAACCTAATGTATTTCTACCAAAACCCTAATGTACTCCTACAAAAAACCTAATGTATTCCTGAAAAAAACCTAATGTATTCCTACTAAAACCCTAATGTATTCCTACCAAAACCCTAATGTATTCCTACTAAAAACCTAATGTATTCCTACCAAAATCCTAGTGTATTTCTACCAAAATCCCACTATATTCCTACTAAAATTCTACTTTATCTCTACCCCACCGTGTCAGTGTGTTCCTAAAAGTATACGAACACGGGACCTCTTGTCAGCAAAGAGTGGACAGCCCCTTATTTCTCCGAAACGTTTCGAACGGAATGAACAGGTCCTTGACAAGACAATGAGATAAATAACGTTCCGCCAAGTACTATTCGTGTTCGAGGTGGTACCTCCGGTATGCTAGGATTCTGTTACGAAAGACAAGTATAAAAGGTCAACAAGGTACGAATTTTCGAAATTTTGATTCCGAAACTAATATTTGGATTCGATATGAATTTCGGAATCTTATAATATTTTTAATTTTCATATCGGATTCGAAATTTTAAATCCAAATAGATAAAAGACTCTGATTTGATGGGATGTAACTCGAAATTCAACTCTAATAAAAGGCAAACTTGATCAACCTTGATCTGTTTTAAAAAATATAATAAACAATTTCATTTAAACATTTTATGTATCCTACGTAATTCACGTGGCAGATATCTAAATTTTAGTTTAATGGATCATGGTTCAAATGCGCTCTTTTATGGTTTTAATTATTTTATTGGATGTAAAAGAGAAATCTAGCTTAATATACGATTCAGATATATATGTATAAATATATTCATATACATATTCGTCAAGTGATGTATATANGATTACATAGGTCTACATGCATGGATACTTCATCCCAGACTTAAAGTTTGTCCCAAGAACGCGGGTAAACATTTATTTGTTTCATGTTTGATTTCATGGTTATTTCATTCTTGTATGAAGATTTGTTTTATATTAATGCAGCCTAATTGCAATAGGAAGAATCTTATTTGACAACTGGAAAAGTTACATGATATACTTTCACGTATCCATACGTCAAGTGATGTGATATGCAGCTGTCATTTTTTATAGATAATATTAATACTAACACTAATGATATAGTAAAATCTTATCGATGTTGACTGAAAAAAAGTTTCTATTTTCTAAAAGGTCCTTTCTACCAAAACCCTCCTGTAGATTTACTACTTCAAGCCACTTCACGGCCAGTTATGTTCATGATTGTTTGAATACCTTGACGCCCTGCGCCATGTCGTCACTTCCGGTTGAAGAACTCAATGTTTGTTTCTCTTCCGGTGTTGTTATAGTTCATAGTCGCAAGGTCTAGTGACATACACTTTAATTTATTTTTTAATCATCACGTCATACGATCCGTCCGGGTTGTACACATTTATACTAATTAGACTAATACGTTAGGAATGAGGAAGGTTGAGTACCTAGAGAAAGTGTACCGCCATTTGTGTGGAGGGAGAGTGGGAAAACATTCTCCCAGTACACTCACACAAGATTCCTGATCTCTCCTTCAACAGCATTATAGTCTATTGCGAGCATGACACCTTACAACATATGGCCACCAAAATGGGTTACATCAAATTATTAAGAAATTAATATGTTAGAAAAATAAATCTCAACAATTTGTCAGAATAATTATCCCATTAAATTAATTATCATATATGCTCATAACATGAACAGGATATATTATTATTGGCACTGCGTCTTACTACCCGTTCGGCCTATACGCACTTACGCTAATGTGTAATGTTAGGGTGATTGTGAGGACCTACAGTTTAACGTGAGATCCAAACCACGGTGGAGGCCTGGTATTCCACACATTCACAAGTTGTGATTAATACACGTCTTGTCAGAGGTGAAGGAACGGTTTGGTAATCATATAAATCTGTACCAGGACCAAGGATTGAACCCCAGACCCTCAACACAGAAGTCCGACACCTTACCCCTAAACCACCAGGTCGCACTAACAAATAATAAAACGCGGCGATTAAAAAACCCTTCGAAACTCACAATATCCCTCACATCTTTGAAATATTTCGAAAGAAAAAGAAAACTTCGATATATTAAGAACACAAATTTGTTGTAACTAATTAAAATGACATATTTCAACATTTTATAATCATTTCTTAGAACCACTACTAAATAGTATTTCAACACCGACTGGTATTTAAATGACACCCACAACGTAAGCAGAGATAATATCAAATATGCCAGCCTAGAATAATATCGTGTGTTTGTTTAAAAGTCCACACCTTTTTTTTTACCTAGATGCATGTAATGGAATGTTTAGAAATTGAAAATAGTTTTATGAGACAACAACCAAAACAATATCTTCGACTTCAGACTTTGACTTTGCTTTGAATGTTTGAACCTTTGCTTCAACTTCGCTTCGAATTTAAAAAGTGAACTTCACACATCTCTATGATTTTTTTTATCACCAAATAATGATTACTCTAATGGGGTAAGCATGAGTAAGGAAGCATTTGAGAGGTAGTGTACCCGCATTCGCGTGGAAGCAGAATGGGGAAAATATTTAGAAAAAATACCCTCAGTAGACCCAACTCTGATTCGAACCACAACCTCCCAGTCTTCAGCAGGCCAGGCCAGCATGAGAGTGACGCATTATACCATTCAGCCACCGAAGTGGGCCCCCTATAAATCATCATGTCTAAACGAGGTGGATAGAATTATAAGGAAATACACAACACAAGCATTTGAAATGCTTGGAGAAAGAACTAGATACTACGTTATGACGTAAAAAACAAACAAAAAAACGTCGTTTTGTAATCGATCCTCTATCTCCTTAGGTCAGAGTCCGATGTCCTATGAGTTCACTAAAACCTACCGAGGAGAGGTGGCGTGGTTAGCTACACTAGGTATAATCGCTGAGGGAACTGCATGGCTATTATTGGGAAACAGCGTTGTCAATATCTCGTTTTTCTGTGATCAATCTCCTCTCAAATAGAAAACAATTTTCTATAGTATGATTTTGGTAGGAAGAACAGTATAAGTTAGTTACTAGCGTTACTAAAACAATTTAAATATATTCATACATCAAGTCATGTTATATGCGGCTGTCATTTTTGGTAGATATTATCAATATAAATATATAGAATAAGACAATTAATATAAAAAATACTATCAATGTTGTCCACAAATAAATATGTTTGAATTGTCTCTACTGTTCTTCTAACCAAAATCGGAGTATAGCTGAGAGTGAGGAGATATGTCGTCAGTTAACCAAGAGAGAGAGAGAGCGAAGATAAAGATTTCCTCCATAAGAACTGTAGCTCCCTCAGCGATGATATTGAGTGTAGACGAACGTGATCCTCGTCACAGAGTATTCTCGTGTGTTGACATCATCCGCCAGGTAACGGCACCGATGCTTGACCGGCAGCTGCAAGGGGTCGCTCTGTACCCACTGGACCAAGTACACGTGATGGTACGGGCGGCTCAAGGGGGGTATACGCCCTCCTGTATCACGGACCACACAAGCGTCCATCCAGGAAATAACTACTTCACGGACCTTTGGTTAATGAAGCTTAGTAATTTATAAAATTGATTTGTCCGCATCGCTGGTCTCATGGTCTGACGCGTCACTCTCGCAATAGACTGGACTGACGATGAAGGGGTGATTGGAGTTGGGATCCAAGTCGGATGTACCGAGGGTGGGTTTTTACTCAAAGGTTTTTCCAACCTACCGCCACGCAAATTCTGGTAATTTTCCTCTCAAATCATACCTTTCACATTCCTATCCTATTAGTTTGATAAATTAAAGCGTACAGCTCGAACGGGTACTAAGACTCGGCGAAAAAAGAAATAAAGGACTTATCGCGCACTTTATAAACACACGGTTGTATTGACACACGTCTTACAAACTAACTTGACTTAGATTCAGTTTTATTCTTGCACTATTTTACTACCCATCCGGGCTATCCTCATTTAATAGCGATAGTGAGGCAGGCATGAGGGTGGTATGATTTAGAGGAAATGCCCCCGAGTTTAGGTGGAGGGATAGTGGGAAATAATCTAGGAAAAATAACCTCAGTACGCCCGGTTTGGATTCTAGCTCCAACCACCCCTTCACCGGAAAAACTAGAGATGTGGAGGAAAGCAACGCTATTCAATTAAGTATTATATAAAATGGGAGGCTTGGGGCTTAGTGATTGTAATTACGGATTCAGCCAATATGATAAAGGTTGTAATTAAATTAAATGTGCCCGCATTTTCGTGGAGGGAGAATGGAAAACCGTTAAAATAAACTCACTCCTAGTACACCCGACCGGAATTCTAACCACAATCTCCCTATCTCCCAATCAGTCTAGTTTATTGTGAGAGTGGACCATTGGATCATATCCAAATAAATTGAAAAATTGACATCTGGACACGGGAATTGAACCGAAATCAAATCCCCCAAGCTTCACTTTTCATAATAGCCTGGCTATACTTAATTATATAGCTAACTGGCACGTGTTGTAGTGGTCAGTAGACCACCTACGAGCCTAAAGCTACTGTGTTCGTTTCCCGGCTGGTGCCTTGGAATTTTTTTTTTCCAGAAAGGGGAATTACCCCAACGGTCACAAGGGTTTGGTTAATTAGGCTTAAGTTAGGTTTAAGTGTTTCCACTGATTTCACACCCTCGTACTCATTATCACCCTCACCTCATCAGGACATGGAAAGAGCCTCCACGGAAAGGATGTACGATTAGTACATTCGGTAGTCCCCTGGGCAACGGTATATTAGTACTGGCTAATTTTCCCACTACTGGGTTACGAATGATGTAGCCCAGCCACGCGATATTAATATTTAATTCTATAGTTTCTTAGTTTTCTTCCATCTTGATTCGCTTGACAAGTAGGCCTACTATTGTCAGCATAAACCGAGTCATCAGTGGCTGTGGTATCAATAATAACTCCTAGTAGCTCATGATATTCACACGTACATCACAATATAAATAATAATTAAATATAAGTAAAGAATGGCCCTGAAAACGGGACGGTCCTGGATAGCTCAGTGGTAGAAAGAATTGGTGCGCTAAGTAAAAGGTTCCAAGTTCGATTCCCGTGTCCATGTGTAATTTTTCAATTTATTCTATGATATATGTGATTGAATACAATACCTTTGTCAATCCACCCATCGGAAAACCAGTTCAAACGGAACTCTCGAGTCTGGCAACTGCATCAGCAGCTTTGCGAGGGGGGAAGGGGGGTGCGGGTCGTGATGAAAGGGTTTCCATTGAAAGTTGTCGTCCGTGGCCTTTCTCTGCAGACTTGAAAATGGAGGAGGGAGGGGTATGCCGCTTATCGTTCATCGTTCAATTAAAATCAATAACTGGCCACAAGATATTACCGGTGGTTCAATAATAATTGTCTAATCCAGCTGGTAGAGTAACCAAGTACTGCTTCCCCCTCCCGCCGATCCTACCACGTCACAGATGGACACAGTTTGATCAAATGACGTCATCGTATTTCTGAGAGAAACTAGTTTTAATAGTATAAATTATTTTTTAATTTGTAAGCTTACGTAAGTCGCATCTTTGGACACACATGTTAAGCGTTAAGATTATCGAGGTTTTTTTTTCCTGTCGAGGTTTGAATCCCAGATGGGAATATTGAAATGTGTTTTACCTAAATAGTTTCCCCATTTACCTCAACTCAAACTCGGGTACATTTTCCCTAAATTCTACCTTTCCTCTTCCTACCTCGGTTGTGTGATTAGATGAGTATATCCCTGTCGGTTAGTAAGAAGCGGTGTAAGAGAAACCCTTTAAAAACACCTGTTGTTGACGGATACATAATTTAAGAGGTAGATGTTAGAGAATAAGTTTAGAAGAAGTGCACCTACATTAGTAGGAAAAGAGGGTGGAGATAAAACTCAATGAGAAATCACCTGTAGTGAACCCCACTGCACGCGACCGGGATTCGAAACTCTAACCACCCCCACCCTCAGCACACCAGACATGACGAGACTACTGCCTTTGTCCGCGTGTGAGCCGTTACGGATGCCTGACAGATATGCTATTTCAATTTGACAAGCTATATACATTGATTTCACTTGTTAAAATGACAAAACATACTTGAATGAAAATTAATATTTGTTTATCACCACGTATTACTACCTGTTCAGGCTATAATAATAATAATAATAATAATAGCACCGCGTCATACTACCCTCTTGGGTTATACGCACTTACGCTAATGTGTGATGGTAGGGTGATTATGAGATGAGATGGAGGACCTACAGTTTAACGTGGAATCCGAACCACGGTGGAGGCCTGATATTCCACACATTCACAAGATGTCTTGTCAGAGGTGAGGGAAGTATTTGGAAATCAGATAAATCTGTGCTGGGATCGCGGATTGAACCCCGGCCGCCAGCACAGAAGTCTGACACCTTACCCCCCTTAGCCCCTAGAAGGATTGAACCCCAGACCTCCAGCACAGAAGTCAGACATCTTACCCCTAGACCACCAGGCCAATAATAATAATTATTATTATCATTATTATCATAATAATAAAATAATAATAATAATAATAATTATTATTATTATTATCATTATTATCATAATAATAATAATTATTATTATTATTATAATTATTATCATTATTATTATATCTACTATGATGGGTTGGGATGAGGAACGTAGCATTCTATGGAAGGAGAGTGGTAAACCATTTAGAAAAGCCCGTCCTAATTAGATACAACCGAGATTCGAGCCCCAATCTCTACGTCAGCAGAAGGCCCGTCTGAAATGTGTGGATAAATTTAAAAAAAAACTGTATGATTAATATAGTAGGCTATGGTTATGAAAGAATATTTTAGAAAATACAAACTTATCTTTTGAGTTCAATATTGATACCATTTCAAAATACTTTTAGTGTTATTTTACAGGTATTGATAATATCTTTCAAAATTAAGAGCTGAAAAATCACATGAAAGTAAATCGAATAACTTTTCTGTCAGAAAAAGTTATCCCTATGAAAATTTGGACTGTAGTTTTTCAACTGTCGGAAATGTCCAAGCCATGCTTATTCTTTTATTCTGTATTTGCTATTTATTGTATCGGACGCTATCCTGAAGAAAATATGATAGAAGAAAAGAGTTCTTAGTTAAATTCTTACTGGAACAATTACCACGAAGTCACGATGCTATTCAGACTGTGATCGCTCTAAATTTCAAGTTTCTTCTTTTATTTTTCCGCTTTCTTAAGTCTTGAGAAGATGAAAGTCAACAAGATGACAGCCTCACGATTCTGTTATAAAGATAACAACGATTAAAATACGACATTATGATGTAGTGGCTGTCTTATTGTTTGCTGTCACCTTCTGACTGCTATATAAATTAAATTCTAACGGTCGTTTTAAAAACTAGTTTCCGATTTGGAGACTTCATATTGGGTGTGTGTGACTAATGGTCGAAGGTTAAAATCGCCTTAGCTTCACCTTCAACAATAATGTTCAAATTATAAAAATATTTTGAAGGAAAAATAAAATTTGGGGTAAGGCTCCGACCCACTTTTAAAAAACAACCGCTCCATAACCGATTGCTCAATTATTTTTAGTGGTTAGAGCATTGGCGTACTAAACCAGAGGTCCTGGGTTCTACAGTAGCCCCATGTCTTCTTTGGGGCTGATTGACAACTAACAGCTGACTTCTGACAGTCAACGTTTAGGTATATACCTAAATTTTGACTGTCAGAAGTGACAGCTGCTAAACACATGGGTTAGCAGATCATTTGGTTCGGCGTGGGGATACATAATATGGTCTGGTAACTTTTTTAAAGCCGTCAGCTGTCAGTCAGCACCAAAGAAGCCATAGGGCTACTGTATTCCTGTGTACAGGTTTCATTTTTCAATTTAAAGAAACTCTAATAATCGACTAAAAACTTTTAATACCAAACATAGCGAGCGACCGCAATCCCATGCAGATTACAGGTAACCGTCAAAAACCCAAAATTTCACGCTTCTTTTGCGGCCCTCTAACCCAGGGACCCAACACCTAGGACCAAAGGAATCAGCGAGTGTGGCAGTGGCGTCAAGTGGAGCGTGACGCTGAACCGTCGACCCGAGAGATCGCCTCACGCCACTGGTTCGACCTTTCTTTGTTTCCATCGCCGATACCCGCGGCCCTCGGTAAACTGGGGCCGCGCGAACACCGCCCGCGTGAAGGAAAGTGTTTGACCCAAATACATTTGGCAATGTTTCATTCCTTCATCGCTGCCCGCATTTAATCGATTATCAACTCGATTAATCGATGTCTGGTTTCGTGAGCTCACTATGCTAGCAGTTTGTTCTACGCCTCTGTCTTACTACCCATCCGGGCTATTCACATTCACCTAGGGTAGACATGAGTAATGTATAGTTTATAGGGAAGTTACCGGTGATTATGTGGGATAGGGTAGGAAAACCATTTAATAAAAAAAAAACCTCAATACATCCGGCCACGATTCGAACCCCAACTTCGGAGTTTGAGAAAAATCTGAAAATATGAGATTGACGTTTAATCCGTGTACCCACCGATGTGAGCTACAGATTTGTTTTACATCCAAAATAAAGTTTATCCAGTATTTTATTTTTTAAATATCTCCTTTGTATACCCTAATTTTCTTACGAATGGATATATTCGACAGCTATAAAAGGTTATTAGATCTAATTTCACGCGGGCTTATTCAAACGTCAAATCACGTGATCTGCATCTGTCACTTTACTATCAATAGCTATAAAATAACACCAATGAAATATTAAAATGTTATCAATACTGACCGTAACAATTATTATTGTATTTTCTAACAGATGCTCCAAATTGACGTTCGTAATAAAATCAAGGCATTGACACATAACACAAGTGAGATTATTAAATCCTAGGAAGACATTTTTGATAAGCTCATAATTCCTTGTACCTAACCCCGTACCCCACTAAGGCCATAACCTTTAACCCGTGAATTTTCTGATACGCTGGTGTATTATATATTATATATTTTTTTAGAAAAAAGTATTGTCTACATGAAATCGAACTCTAGACCTTTGGTTTAGCAAGCAACTGCTCTTATGACTGAGCTAGCGAGTCCACAATGATAGTTTGTCTTCATTGTGGATCATCAATAAACCGCGTAACGCTGTTTTATGAACTTTTTTTGTTACCCCTATTCCCCCGCTATGTAACACCTATCCTGGCCCCTACGCCCCTTAAACCGATTTTACGTAACTTTTCATATCAAGAGTGAATGTCATCATTTCATAGAGAAGCTTTTTGTGATACTAAAAGATGGATTCAGATGTAATATTTCTTAAAATCGGAAGTTATTTATAAGTATGTTTACTAACGGCGAGAACATAACCAATAATATTATTATTTCAACATTATAATCTAATTATAAGATCTGTGTTACATAACACTGCGATGTACCCACCCTTACCCCCCTCCTCCCCCTTTCTCAATAATGTTAGGTGATTTATCGATGAGCCCCTATTCAAAATATACTTCTCAATAAAGGGGGGTGGGGGGAGAGGTCTGTATTGAGGATGATTTAGAGCTTCAATAGCTAATTCAACCCGTTTCGGTGGCCACACGGTCTAACGCGCTACTCTCACAGTAGACTAGACTGCCGATGACGGAGAGATAGAGGTTCAACTCTTGGACGGATGTACTGAGGGTGGTTTTTTCTAAAATGATTTTCCACAAATTCTCCACGCAAATTCGGTTACACCTCTTCTAAATATAACCTTCCTAATCTCATTAACGTAATAACGTAATTAGTGTATGGGCGTATAGCCCAAACGGATAGTAATATGTGGCGCTAAAAAAACTTGGGCCTACCCGGTAGATCTTTTTTAAAACTAGTACGTTCACCAGGATTGTAATTATTGACCTAATCTAAAGGTAAGGACAAGAGGATAGTTTAGAGGAAATGCGCCTGAATTAGCCTCCAGAGAAGTTGGAAAAAATCATACACGGAAAACCACTCCAGGTGCAACCGTCTTAAGATTCGAACCAGCGACCTCATCAGACATCACCGATAATCCGGTCTGTTACAAATCTGACGTCTTAAATCACGTGACTATCAATGTTTAGGGGTATTTTACATATGGCCCTATTTATAGTCTGGTCTCGTGAGTCAACCAGTCTCCCGGTAAACGAATAACAAGCAGTGAAGGTCAAATGGGGGATTGGATTACGTCCGAATCTCAACTGTAATTACTGTCCTCATATCAATTCACAAACTGTAATAACGATTGTCATGATTGTAAACCCGAGCTTCTTTACGAAGATTCTTATCTGACTGATAGAAAAATCTACCGGATCTACCTTCATGTAACCATACGCGCAAGGCCTAGCCATATTATCTGCAAGGATCAGCTGTCACTTTTTTTACAGTCAAAACTTTCACAATATTTTTTACCCTTGTTTAAAACTTCTTTTTACATTAATAAAATATAAAAATAATATATTGGATGTTTCATTTTCTCTTTTTTGGGTAGTGGCGGCTGGAGTACATTTAAAAATGATTTACAAATGAGAGGTCCGACACCTTAGCTCAGTCGATAGCGTCAATGTCTACTGAGCTCAGTTCGATTCCTGGCATGCCCGAAAAATACAGAATTGGTGATATATTGGTTTACCCTCCCAAAGTGATGAATTAACAGCCGGAGCTGGATGTTGAGTCTTTCTTAGATTTAAGTTAGTTTATAAGTCGTGTGCTGATATAATCAGTCGTTTTAGAAATTGCAGGTTAAATACTTCATATAGGTCTATATACTAATTTTAAATGAGAGATTCTAAAAGTTTACCTACACCTCATAAATAAAGATGGCGAACCGGATGTTTGAATACTTCAATACAACCAGTATTTGTACGCTTGTGTCTATACAATTTAAAAAAAACAAATATTGAAGCTTATAAATTGTGTGGCCTCTTCTCTAAATTAAAAAAAAACCTTTTTGTAAGTTATATTTTATGTTGGCCAGTTATAATAGGATAAAAGTGTGAATACAATACTTTATAACTTACTATATTATGTCTTCTTGATACAACCGCTATATTTATTTCGATTAATCATGAAAAAGTTGATTGTACAGTTATAATGCTAAAGGAAGTATTATTAGAAGATTTTGATAACTTTATGTTTGTTTGTAAGGGTTTCTTTTTCTTTTTTTTTTAAACATATATATAAACACATGAATAAAACACGAGAAACATATAGGACAAACAGTTGACACCAGCCCCGAGGGGCTCTCGAAAACATACACGACATTGAAACATAACAAAACTTCATACAGAAATACAATGACGCCCTGGCGGGCTGAATAATGCTTTCAGTAGGTTAGGGGTGGGAAAATATATTTAAAAAACCCACCCCGTAGCACATGAAGGGTCGCCAGGACCTTAAAAAATACAAAAAAGTACAAAGGAGAGGGACGAAGCGGAAACAGGGGATGATAACTTTAATAAACTGAATAGTTTTACGAAACAAATAACTTTTTCTGTAAGGGTCACACCTTGTAACTCTGTGAGCGTGTTGTTGCCAGGTGAGATGGCGCGCAAGGTGACCAAGCACCACTATGTGGCGTCCGTCCCCAGGGAGCCGGTGTTCGTCCACCGGGGCTACTCCACGGACGGGGAGGAGAGCCAGAGGGGCGCAGCCTCTGACCGCACAGTCTCAGAGTACGTGTCCATCAACGAGAGACGACCGCCCCCTAGGCCGCCCAACCGCAAGAACAAGTACCGCCCTCCACCGCCTCCTTCAGACGTCGAAGGCTCCGAGATCTACGTCACCAGCGCCGCGTACAGGGCGCCGTCGGAAATCAGGTGAGTGGCATCCGTGACAGCGTAACTTACCGTTGATACTAACTAGACAGAGAGCACCGGGGAGTCTTTTAGCTACCGGGTAGGCCGTCAAATTAGATACACGAATAAGCTTGTCACTCCAGGCTAGATAGAAGCTTAGAAACACGAATATACCTGTCACGACATGCTGTTGGGCAATCTATAAATACGAATAAACTTGTCACGCCAGGCTGGATATCACTCAGAAACACTAACAAGCCTATCATGCCATGATGGACAGCAGCTTATAAACACGAAAAACCTGTCACGCCAGGCTGGATATAACTCAGAAACACGAATAAACCTGACACGACATGCTGTTGGTTAACCTAGAAACACGAATAAAATTGTCACACCAGGCTGGAAAACACTCAGAAACACGAAAGAATATGTCACGCCAGTCTGTTGGGCAAATTAGAAACCCGAATAAACCCGTCACGCCATGCTGTTGGGCAACTTAGAAAATGGATTAAACTTGCCACGCCATGCTGTTGGGAAACTTAGAAACACGAAAGAGCCTGTCACGCCATGCTGTTGGGCAAATTATAAGTCCGAATAAACCTGTCACGCTATGCTGTTGGGCAACTTAGAAACACCAATAAACCTGCCATGTCATGTTGTTGGACAACTTAGAAACACGAATAAACCTGTTACGCCATTATGTTGGGCAACTTGGAAACACGAATAAGCTTGTCACACCAGGCTGGACAGCAGCTTATAAACACGAATAAACCTGTCACGCCATTATGTTGGGCAACTTGGAAACACGAATAAACCTGTCACACCATGATGGGCAGAAGCTTATAAACACGAATAAACCTGTCACGCTATGCTGTTGGGCAAATCAGAAACACGAATAAACTTGTATTAACTAGAAGTCACAAAGAAATATGGGTTTCTGCAATTTTCATAACGAATTTGATGCCTGAATGGACTTTTAACGGTTGTCTTAAATTAATTCTAGCCTAAACACAGTGACCCAGTCCCCAGAACATTTATTTATCTCTTAATGGAAAGGAACGGTCTCAGTTTCACATCAATTAATCTTTGGCCCTCTCAAGTAATTGAACACAGGCCACTGAAATAAGTAGACAGACATTTAAACGACCACATTTTACACAACTAGACTTTATTTTAAGTACGCTGTTTTTGAAGCATACATATAGTGAAATAAAAAACAGCCTGAAATTCCTACTTTATGGATGTATTAAAAATTACGTGTGATTTCAAATTTGGGTATTTTTAGTTTTTTTAAAGACATGATTAATGATTAATGGTTCTTCCAAAATATCAGGCTTTATTTTTTTCAAGTTTTCTTATTTTTCTCATAAAGATGCATGCACCACAGGCCAAAACTATAATATCCATAACTCTAGCCACGTTATCACGGTGGGCTGAATTCCTCCTGTGGGCTCCCGACAAAATTTTCAGTTTAAGATTTTTGGGAGTAATTACAACATGTAACTAATCAGTGTGCGAACTTTCATCTTTTTACCTTGTCGGGAGGTTTGAGAAAAGTTCTGTACAAACAAACAAACAAATACTAATCCCATGGCTTTTATTAGGCCTATTTATATATATAGGTCTAAGTTTTTTTTAGATATCTTGAAAACAAAACTTATAACTATGCAAAAGTATCCAACATAGCCGGTTAAATGTCTTTTTTACTTATCTTATGTATAGATATTTATTAAGTAATGCCACGATTAAATCTAAGCAGGCTATGCATAGTTTTGAATCCAGAATAATCATAAGGTAGTAACTGAATAAAAGTTATCTGTTAGCTTGGCAAATATCTTGTGAGATACACTCCATTTATAAATCTTTTTATGAACAAAATAAGGCACTAAGTAGACCTGTTACGATTATACTATCCAAACGTAGACAAATCAAAAATAATATGTTAATACTAGCATAAGTACCCGGCTTTGTCCAAGCCTTTATTCCGGGCAGCCACTCATTGCATTGCTTCAAACTGCTGAAAAAAAGAATCTTCATTTAATTTCTTCAGATTCAGTTTTTAATACATTTAAAAGATCTAATAACAAATTTTTAATTACAGCTTTGAGTTACACACGCTCGTTAAAGTTTCGGCCCTTTGCGTGCAGTAGATATCGTGCAATGCTCATGACAGACAGATAGACGAACTCTTCATTTTTTTTCAGCACCGTATCTTACTACCCGTTCTGGCTATACGCTTACTAATTACACTAATGGTTTTTAGGGATTAGGAAGCTTAATTATTATTATTATTTAGCACCGCGTCTTACTACCCGTTCGGGTTATACGCTTTAAGTACTAATTACGCTAATGGATTAGGAATTGGGAGGATTGAATTAGAGGAAGTGAACCCGCATTTTCGTGGAGGGGGAGTGGAAAACCATTTAGGAAAAATCACTCCAATTCACCCGACCGAGATTCGAACCTCGATCTCCCCGTCCTCAGCGGTTGAGCTCAACACGATTAGCGTGTTAGCCAACTACGCCACCGAGGCGGGTCAGGAAGCTTAATTGAGAGGAAATGCACCAACATTAGCGTGGAAGGATATTGGGAAACCATTTAGAAAAAACACCCTCGGTGTACCCGGCCGGGATCAAACCACTATCTTTCCATCTTCGGCAGTCTAGTTAAACACGAGTAGCGCGTTAGATCACGCGGCCACCGAAGCATTTCATAGGATACGTTTCCGGTTTAAGGATTAATAATTAATTTAATTGGTACCATAACCACCCTTTTAGATGGCTTTAAATAAAATTCGAAACGGGCAACACATGTTAAACTGCTAGAACTACAACCATCTGTTTAAAATGGCAGCTGCAGAACACGTATGAATACATGAAATAAAATCAAATAACCTCTAAAACTGTCGGATAAAATCGGCTCGACTCGCGACCAATATTGTAGAAATATGAGTCACCTAAAGCCTTGTGTAAAACTCAGCGACTCTAACGCCCGAGTAGAACACTAACATTTTTTTTTTAACAGAATGATGTGTTTCGATGAACGCTCTCTATACTCTACAGACCAACAGTTCGATTCAATGCTCAGGTCTTTAACCATAATTTAATAACTGTGTGTGGGTCTGTCCGTGTACATTTCCTAGATTTAGGATTGGAATGTGTTGGGGGAATTTCAAATTAGTTTGCAAGTTATGTATTGATATAATAACGCTGTGGTCATTAAGTTCAATATAAATCCTTAATTAACTGTTTCATTTCATCTCATTCTCTATCCATTCATTCATATACATACCTACTTGCACTTAAGGTTTAAAATTTGTCCAAAATAATAGCTTAATATAAATAATACTCTAGGTATGATGAGGATAATTTAGAGGAAATGTACCTGCATTAGCTTGCAGTGTTTTTCGAGGTTCGAATCTCGGTCGGGTGAACTGGGGGTGGTTTTTCCTAAATGGTTTTCCACTCTCCCTCCACGCAAATACGGGTTAACTTCCTCTAGATTCAACCTTCCCGATTCCTAACCCGTTAGCATAATTAATACTTAAGCGTATAGCCCGAACGGGTAGTAAGACGCGGTGCTAAATTTATTAAATATTGTGTGAACCACAACGACCGTGCACCTATTTTAAACACCATTACATTCGATAACAGTGACTAAATGTAATGTGAAACTAACGTCTCAAGCTGCAAGGTCACCGGTACGGTTATAATGCACATATAAAGACAAATTTTCATATAAAGAATCTTATCTGGCAGATATAAAAAGATAATAGAGCTACGTTCACGCATTCATACGCCAAGTCATGTGGTCTGCAGCTGTCACTTTTGATAAAGAGTTTTGATGGATGGTTATTCCCACTAATATGATTATATCATCACATGACTTATAAACTAACTTAAATATATTATTATTATCATCATCACCGCGTCTTACTACCAGTTCGGGTTATACGCACTTACGTTAATGTGTAATGGTAGGGTGATTGTGAGATGAAATGGAGGACCTACAGCTTAACGTGGAATCCGAACTACGGTGGAGGCCTGGCATTCCTCACATTCACAAGATGTATTGTCAGAGGTGAAGGAATGGTTTGGTGATCAGATAAATCTGTGCTGGGACCGAGGATTGAACCCCAGCCGCCGGCACATAAGTCCGACACCTTACCCCTAGACCGCCAGGTCACCTTAAATATAGAATAGCAACAACATCCCCCCCTCCCCCCACGTCAATTGATCACTGTGAAAGGGAAGACACGCTACCGTCGGATGTCGGACAAGAACATTATTAAAATAGTGAAATACTATCATTGCTGAGCGGGGATGAAAACTATGTTATCTAAAGTTTTCTTATTTATTGTATTATTATCTGTTCTATCTCACGACAGGTCCATTCCTTTTGTCAGTGAACTTAGACCACCAATGTGCCCTGTCCTATGCCTCCTCTTTCAGCTCCTAGAATTTTATTATTTCCTTCAAGTAGTCCAATATTTGAATCCTCCTCCTCCCTAAATTCCTCTCTCCCTCAACCCTTCCTTCTATGACGTCGTGCAGAAGACTTTTTGATGTGTCCGATCCGGTTTGTTTTGTGCCGAAGAATCATACCCAAAATGGTTATCTTCTCACCCACTGTTGTTAGGACTTGTTCACTTGTCACCCGATCTGTCCATCTGATCTTCTCCAATCTTCTCCAACAACACATTTCAAAGCTATCCAAGTATTTATTTCCCATATTCCTATATTTCTTAGACCACAAGAATCCTACTATAGCCCTGCCGGTAATAATAACAATCCAAACAAGTGTGGGAACAGATTGTTCTCGAACTTTACGGTATCAGAGATAGGAAGGAGTGTTTTCCTGTACGTTGTGTCCTGTTGGTTTTGTGTTTCTACCGGTACCGGTATTATAAATGTGTTTTCCTGTCTGTTTATGTTCCTGTTGGTTTTCTGGGTCATAAGGTTCAGCACACAGTTTTACTAAACAAATATCTTTCTCGCAGCTATCCGCTTCGGTGTCCGCATGGTCTAAGGCGTCACTCTCCCAATAGACTGAATTGTTTATGATAAGAAAATCGGGGTTCGAGTCTATTACTACCTGTCCAGACTATACGCTTGCGTAGGCTTACTAATAATTTCACTAATATGTTAGGAATGAAGAATAATGAATCCAGAGGAAGGGTATAAGCATTTTTAGAGGGAAAGTGGAAAGTAGTTTAGGAAAAACCACCCTCAATAAACCAGATTGAGATTCAAACCCCGATCTCTCCGTCATCGGCAGTCCAGTCTATTGGTAGAATGCGAAATGACATCAGAATCTATGCAGTGATTTTTGCGTTAAAGACAGAAAAACTAATTTGTTTAGGCCTATATATTAGTAGGATAAACTAGTTTATGCTCTATTTCTGTACGTGGCTCTGAGAGAAGCAACTCAACTGCTCCTGGTGATGGCGTCACCCGCATAACAAAGTCATTAAAACCATCTCCCTCCGGTAATTGAAAGCTGCGGTTTAAACACTTTCGCCACAGCGGCAATATCTGTCCTTACTCCCGGGGGAGGCAATTAACCTGGAAAACAGAAGGTGTCAAAGATTGCGTTCGTCTTGGTAAGAGTTCGTGAAAACACGTGCTTTCAAGACTTGGGAGAACAACATTGGGACTACCTGCAATCACAAAGGTAGAAAAAACTGAGATATGAACCCCTGACCTGAGCGCAATGCAAACGTAACGCTCCAGACCACGTGAGCACCACTGCACTGACATGTAAACTCTTTGAGGGGGGAAGAGGGGGTCATAAGGGAACGCGAGAAAAGTTAAATATGTTTTAAAGTTTTTATTGGCTTTGGCCAAATAAAATAAAGTATTGCTTCAGAATATGCGTTTAGAATGGTTTTTAATTATTATAATTATTGTTAGCTATTTTATAACCTGACACCTTAGCTCAGTCAATAGCGTGCCTGCCTTCTGAGTTAAGCTTCCCAGTTCGACCCCTGCCAAGGCTTAAAAATGTGTGAGTTTCCCCTTTCATAGTGATGTACCAACGCCCGGGGGCTGTGTGTTGTGTCTGTTCTAAATTTAAATTAGTTTATAAGTACAGTGCTGATATAATAAGTCGGTTGAGAAAGTGTACGCTAAATACTTCAAATAAATGAAAACATATTTTATCCACGGCTGTACGCACACTACGGTATGTGTAAATGTGAGGTGAGATAACGTAATATGAACTGTTAGGTTAGTCGGGCAACCGCCGTGTTTGTGATTGGCAGTGCGTGAAGAAATGTAGCATCATCATTGTCGTCGTCGTATTCGTAAAGTGTGTGAAGGATGCGGCAATTACTCACTTAACAACAAACCACAACGGCATAAATACAGACACTTCATTATGATGTGTAATTATGAATAGGATAACATGTTTAAGGTGTAGCCGAGATATTACCAGTTATATGTTGCGTTTAGCTTAGACCTGTAACAGTGTCTACGCGAGTTTGGCGTTTACTGGTACGAACACAAAAAACTATTTTATATGACACTATACGTCATACATACTTGCAAGCATATTTTAAAAGTTGAAATTTTCCCCTTTGGAAAGTTTAAAAACCCGCATATTTGGTTTGATTACCCAGTTTTAAATGCTCGCCAAAGGAAAGTCATGTCACAAACCTGAGCAATGTTGGGTTATTGTTTTTATTATTATTATTATTAGCACCGCGTCTTACTACCCGTTCGGGCTATACGCACTTACGCTAATGAGTAATAGTAAGATGATTGTGAGATGAAATGGAGGACCTACAGCTTAACGTGGAATCCAAACCACAGTGGAGGCCTGGCATTCCCCTACATTCACAAGATGTCTTGTCAGAGGTGAAGGAAGGGTTTGGTAATCATATAAATCTATGCCGGGACCGAGGATTGAACCCCAGCCGCCAGCACAGAAGTTTGACACCTTACCCCTAGACCGCCAGGTCACCTGTTCTCCTATTGATAGACGTTATAAACTCATTTGGTTTCTGGATTCTATTAGTTTCTTCTCGACTGTTCTAACGCTCATTGATGTCAACCGGCACACATGACTCACATATTCAACATAGGACTGACTACACACCTTAGCTCAATCGGTAGCGTGTCTGTCTTCTGAGCTAAGGGTCCAGGGCTCGATTCCTGGCATGGCTGAAAATGTATCATTGGTGAAATGTGAGTTTTACCTGTCGCAGAGAGGAATTAAAGGACGGGGGCTAGATACGACTATCCAACCTACACATGCATATTATCAAAGGGAACAATTTCTACGCTACCATTGATGTTTCCAAATAGCTACTTTTAGATTTTGTATATAATTCATTAGATTTGAGATTTAAGATAACTTAAGCAAAAATGTACAAGTAATGAACATTTCTATCAACCCCTGTAATGTAGGGGTACATTTACGCTCGACCCCTGCACGGGTCTGTTCCCTGCCCCTGCCTCCACCCAAACCTTATTAAAAATATTATTGTAATGTATTTTTCCTCAGGGTCTAGGTTAATAGCTTATTAGAATTTTAATAAATTCATTAATATTTACAATCTCAATCATGTTTTTTTAAACCTAAAGAATTGCTTCAAGAGAGATGTGTTGTTAAAAAATATCAAACTAATTCCTGTCGATAGACTTCACCACAAGTGCACAATTTTGGTAAGAAGGACTTTTTGGAAAATAGAGACATTTCTTTGTGGTCGTCAATGATAAAGATTTACTTTATTATTATTATTATTATTATTATTATTATTAGTAGTAGTAGTAGTAGTAAGATATATTATTATTATTTAGCACCGCGTCTTACTACCCGTTCAGGTTATACGCTTTAAGTACTAATTATGATAATGGATTAGGAATCGGGATGGTTAAATTAGAGGAAGTGAACCCGAATTTGCGTAGAGGGAGAGTGGAAAACCATTTAGGAAAAGCCCCACCCCCCCCCCAGTTCACCCGAGCGAGGCGGGTGTAGTAAGATATCTTAATAATACGTTAAAGTAGATCTAGCAACTTTTTTAGCCGTCATTTAAGGCTCCTCCTATGAAAATTGGACTGTAGAATCACCTCCCCCCCTCCTTTCCCCCGTCAATCACAATTCTGTCGAATCATCTTTCTAATCAAGGCGAGGTCCAGTGAACTGTCCTCCCGCCCAACCCCACCCATCACCTGACGGTTTGTTTGTGTGTCCCTAGCCGCGGCTCCAGATACAGCCACCACAGCAGACCTCCGAGTCACTACTCGTATCGCAGCGGCAGGGCCCCTTCAGAGGTGTCCACGGTGAAGACCAAGACATCTCGCAAGGGCGGTGTCGTCGTGGAGACCATGGCCGCCCCCAACCCCTTCTGCCCCAACACCAAGGGGATCTGTTGTCTCATGTTGCTGCTCAATCTGGGGCTTATTTTGGTCACGCTGGGGTTCGTGGTCGTCATCCAGTTCTTCGAGCCACTCATTGTCTGGTGGGTGCCCTCAAACTTTGGGTGCTTCATTCAACTGGTTGGGGTTCGGATCTGGGTGCTCACTAGTGATTGATGCATTCGGGTTATACACTTATGTACTAATCACACTCATGGTTTTAGGGATGAGGAAGGTTCAATTTAGAGGAAGTGTACACGCATTTGTGTGGAGAAAGAGTGGGAAAATATTTAGGGGGAAAAAAACAGCACACCCGACCGGGATCGAACCACGATCTCCCCATCATTGGCAGTCTATTATATAGCGAGACTTGCACCTTAGACCATGGGTTTCTCCCTTTTAGAGGCATATAAATAACACTTGTGAAAACTATTGGTTTAGTGGCTCGTTTGCCTTTTTTAATATCGAGGGGACCAACAACTTCGGTGGCCGCATAGTCTAAGGTGTCAATATCACAATAAACTAGACTGCCAATGATGAGGTTTTGAATCTCCATAGGGTGTATCCTCCACATAAATGCAAGTACACTTCCTCTAAATTCAACCTACTTCATCTTTAGCACATCAGCATAATAAGTACATAATATGTATTATATGTTAATGTGGGTAGGTATTTTTTCAGTTTTTATGGGATTTTTTTTGTCAAAATAAAAAATTGTTCTGGTACAAACATATAGCTTAATTCTCTTCACATGGTGACCTCAACAGTTGTTGAATATCTGTCAAGGGTGTCCTGGAATTTATCGACAACTTTTCCTTATCATTTAAAAAGTTTTTCATCTAATTCTGCCATGATTATGATGGGTATTCAACAACTGTTGATATCATGGGAAGAAAATTAAACTCTATGTTTGTACTGGAGCTCTCTCTCTCTTTCTATATATATATAAAAAAAATTGGGTGGAGCTTATCCACAATTTGGCTTCCAATTCCAATTTTACTTACAGACAAATGTTCAAGTTTCTTAAAAATGAATTTTATACTCATTTTGTCAATTAAAGTCCTTATTGGAACCAAAATATTTATTTAAAAAGTATACAGTGGTAAATAGTAAATAGAAAACATTATTTATTCATCCTCAAGTTTTAAGGTGATGACGCTGCCAAACATGACAACAAACTAATCCTAAATGTTACTTGTTGACAGGATCCTCGGGATAGTGTTCCTCATATTTGGCTTCCTCACCCTCATCGGCAGCTTGGTGTACTGCGTGCATGTGTGCAAGGACGCCAAGTCCCCTAAAGATGTGCATCCCGAGGATTTGTATTGGACCCACCACTGGCAGAAGAACATTGGTTCACCAGAGATCCACTACAAGGCTGAAGACAAGTACCCCGATGATCGGTACAGTGATCGATACTCGGTCAGCAAGTACTCTGGCAAATATTCAGACAAAGACCACCGCAGTGATCGTTATTAGAGTGAAATCATGGGCAAAAATAGAAAGATGTGGTGTTGAACAATTTATGGTAGATATTGTCCCTTGTTACAAATAAACGGAGATTATATTTTCTGGGAGTTGTTTGGAAATAAAAAGGTGTACTTACACTATTATAAAGGTGTGAAATAAGTTGATAGCATAAGGCTAAGAAAACTATGCCATCAAACAAACTAAAAAATAGTTTTTAAAACAGCTTTTGCATTGCCTTTTTATCTAATGTGAACAATATAGTTAATATGACAAGTAATTAAAATCAAGAATATGTTTATTCGTGGAAACACCCTGACAACTTTTAATTTAGTTTAAACAAGCACACATGCAATAACACAACCAAGATGGTGCTTTTTAAGGAACCTCTGATTATTATTTGTTTCCCTTTACACTTTTTAATAATGGTAGCTTATATTAATCTTTTTACAAGAAAAGGGTCTACCAACCAAATTAGGGTTCAAAATTCAATCCCTGTGAAAGGCCAAATACGCATCAAAGTAAAAGTGAATGTTTTCACTTTCAGAAACTGTGGGATAAAACTTTCCGAGTCTTCATCATAAAATGCATTTTGATAAAAAGTTTGAACAAATTACTGCATTTTGACATGTAAATCCCTTCTTTTCTTTCATCAGGGCTTTGTTTCGCTTACCAATAAAGAGGTACTAAATTATGATTTGGAGCGCCTGTTTATGCTTAACAAGATAACAGATGTTTGTGTCCTTTTTTAAATAGCTAGTAAATAATTTGTTAAGACCCAAAAGATGTACACAACTGGTGAAAGTTTAGGAAACACGGCAAATATTATAAATCAATTTTGGTGTCTTACTTTTAGAACTAAGCCATTCAACAGCCTACTGACATTAAATATACAAACAAATCGTTAAAATAGAAGCTGTGCTCTTATACAAAGTGTCATATTTTCTGTTTTAAAATATTCAATCATATTTATTTAACAAACAAGGTTCAAGAAACTACACTCAGCTTTTCATGACTTAGCACTGAAAATAATCCTTTGAACTGAATTAAGTTTATTTGTTATTTGAACCAAGTTTAATTTGTTTAGCAAATAATATATATTTTTGGCTATTCAAGTATCACTTAACATTCTGTTCATATTCTATTTATTAACTGGCATTGGTTATCTGATGCGGGTCTCATTTAAAATTTGTTTGAACCCCCAATCTCATAATCATCTGCAGTCCAATCTATTGTGGAAATTATGCCGTAGACCATGTGGTCACCAAAGCGGGTTAGCTTAGTTCAAACCGTGAACCATTCTTTCTACTGAACCATAAAGTGACACAACAGTAAACAATCGTGTTTCTTCTGGTGATGTAGGTCACAAAAATGAAGTGACAAAACAAATCCAAAAACGAGTCTTCTCTTGTGTTACACTTCTGTGTCAGGCTTAATTGGGTCGAAAGGAAGTTCAATGTTTGACATTTCCCTTGTCCAGAATGGGTGTAGGTCACAAACTAAGTTCCTTCTATATAGTTCTGTCCACCTTTGGGGTTATACATGTATTACATAACACACTTGAAAAAGGCGAGGGAGGGGCGTTTAGGCTAGCATAAGAAAGTTTTAGTTTATAAAACAAACAATAAAAATATCAAAAAATTGTTTGAATTTATCTAATTAAATTCAATGAAATAGGTAGGCTACTAAAAAGTGTTTCATTCAGTTTTTAATTAGAAGTTCCTTTATTTGCAGGAGTACTAAATTGTTTTTCATATTCAATTACAAAGATGCGATATTATGACACTGTAACGTGCATTTATGTTGACGAGTATCAATAAAACCACGATTTACAGGTTGCAGGCAGCGTTTTACCGCTGTTTAGTGTTAAGTGGCCGAATACATAATAAATACAAATAAAACTGCTTGACTAGAAATTGCATCCTTTATTCAAAATCCTATTTATTTTAAACTTATAAGATCCTGAGTGCAAATAACTAGTCTACTAAAAAAAAACCAACCCATTCGAAAATGACACGAGGAAAAGGTGCTTTTTTATAGTTGAAACTGGAAGCGTACATAACTTAACAGGGGGTTGCCAAAGCGTAATATTGGGGGGGAGGGGGGATCAAAAAAGGCCTAAAATTGTGTTACATTATACACGTATGGTCCCTTTCCTGTACCTTATTACAAATATAAACTAAGTGAACTACAACTATAGGTCATTAACAATTGTAGTTCATGGTGAATGAACTAGATAAATTACTCCCCATAGTTAACACTACCCCATCTCTGCTTTTATTATTAGGGGTGTGCAAGTAGACATTTTTCCCTTCAAATGGAGTATAAATGAAATCTTGGAGTTTATTTCGAGTTTGTAAAATGGAGAAACGTTTGTACTAGAAATATTTCAAGTTTAGTTTTTTGTAATAGATCAATGCATAAATCTATACGGTTTTTTATTTATGAAAAGATATATTAAACATATTCACAAACTTGCTCTTCTCTTTTCCCAACTAACAAGATTTCCACAAGCGTAATGTTCTTCTGTGTTTAACAAAAAATAAATAGGTTAATAGGAATATATTCTGTTAACATATTCCTCCAAACAAATGAGGAATTGTTAAGAGAGTCGAAATGAAGCAACTACAAATTAATGAAACACAAACCTGAATCTGAGGCAGTGTGTTCATGTGTTAGATTAGGAAAAATAAATATATTAATTTTATGTTATGTAATTTAAGAAAGAAATATAATTCTTTTAAAGTTAAAAAATCAATGTGTATTGTTATGTACAATTTTTGTTTGTCAATTTTATGCAAAAATATTCTTATACAAATTAATTTATTTTAAAGTGCAAAACATTTAAATTAAGGATGGACCCTCAAATCTATTAACACCTTGAATTCTTAAGGGTATTCAAGATTTGAGAATCACATTATAGATTTTTTTTTTAATTTCAATTTATTTTATAACTTTAATGATCCTTTATGGCAGAAAGTTCACTCATTATAATAGAACAAATCAGACCCGGGACGTTTAATTTAACACTTAACTGAATGTATGAACATTGTAATTAATGAAGTATGGAAAAAAAGTGTTAATATTTTCTATATTTCATTTTATTTACCAAATTGGCCCAAATATAGTACGACCCTAATATTTGAAGGTGTTCTACATAAAAAATAAAAGGTCTCGAATATGAAAGTTTTTTATAACAAATTTGACAAAGTTTTATAAGCCGCTCTGAATGCTTGTCTTGATGTGTAGGCAGCCCTAAAATCCCTCCTAATATCATACACACAACAAAGATTCTTCCACCAACACTGACCTACTGAATTACCAGTACATTTACACTGAAGGATGGAAAAACTCCCTTTATATTTCGACCATGAGTCTATTACATAGACACATGCAAGCATGATAAGTTCCTACACTTGCACTGGTTTCTCGCTTAATTTCTGACCTTGAGTTTATTATTAGACACGCGGATGTGCACTGATTCCTGCCAGTGGCCAGTACAGTAACAGTATGCTACAAAATGTACCTTTGTAGGAATCTAACCTTTTTTTTGTGAAAAGTGTTAGGCTGTATATATAATATAGGTACACTTTTTGGAAGGCTATTTTATGGAAAAAAACGTACTATATTCGGGCCAATAGAATAGTAGCTTCAGCCTAACTATAATTTAAATATATGGACCAGCTAAGATTAATATAAAATAAGTTGATTCTTAAAAACATAAAAAGCTATACAATATTGTGAACTTAATAATCCCTTCTGAAACACTTGAATTGTTGTTGAGAAATTGGATTGTCTTGCTAAGCTTACACTTTTCAAGTAAAATGTATATATATTTTTTGTACATTTTAAAATTTGTTTTTATGGTAAGAAAAGTGGTAACATAACTTTCATAAATGTAAATAAAGCATGTTTATTAAATGTACGCTACACTTTCATTATACCACAGAGTAAAATAACTAAGCAATTTGTGTAAGAATGATTCAATTGATAGTCCCTTTATGAAATGTTTTGCAGTATTAACTACTATAATCATTTCAGTAGTAATGAGATTATAACCAAAAAAGAGATTAAATGTTCATGTGTTGTAAAATAGTGATTGACATTTCAAAAATTAGATTTTCAATAACTATACTTTCCCTTATTTAGTATTTATCTTTAAGTTGCTTATTTAATTCCATGTATTAAAATAACATAACATAGAAGGAAATATATATACTCCAAATAAAGTGAACAGATTCTTTATTGTACACATCTCAAAAGTATTTTTTTTTAATATGTGGGTTATTTAAATTCAGGGACACCAAAAGTATAATTTTGTAATGATCTTGAAAATAATTATTACAATACAAAAATTCATGGATGTGCGTTGTTTATCTTAATTGATGTTGAGAGGATTTTTATGCAAAATAGATACAATTTTTATATTACTTTGCTACAGATTTAATTAATATAAATAAAATAAAGAGATTTCAATTCCTTTAAGGTTCGAAGATAAAAAATATCAAATAAAATCAAGATCCCCCACCTAATTTTATTTTACTATAAAGATAGTTTATAACCATTATTTTAGACAAGAACAACTCTCTCTGATCTAAGTTCTTAATGAGATTCATCCATCCCAATTTCTTTAGATAAAAAGTATTGAAATTTCTGTTTTTTTAAGACAGCAGCTGCAGCAAGATGTCCAGGCAGTTTCTCATTTCGGTCCATTTATAAGATCACATGTGATGTTTGTTATGCACATTGTTACATCTAATATATATGTTTGGGGAAATTTAAAAAAAAATATCACTTTTTGAAGTACAGAATGTTATGTTTGGAAGAAGGTACAGGAAGAGGTATAAAGAAAAACACAGTTCACACATAACAGTGATGCCACTAGACAAAGGGATGGTGGTTACCTCTAGAAGAAAATCGATTGTTACACCCTCACTCCCCTGATCTAGGTTTCATTCTATCGAAACTCTTCAACAAAGAATTTTAAACTCATAATACAACTTTCTAGAAAAGGAAAGGGGGGAAAAACACAAAAGGGAGAAAAAGGAAATTGGTAGATACTTAGATAAGAACAAGTAAAAGGAATGACTAGCATAGAGGACAAATGCAGGAAATGTTTGTCTTTTATATTATTCATTCCTTCTCAACATCAACTGATTTCCAACCTGTGATCAGGTCACTTTAAAGTACTATAAATTAATTCCTTCAACATGTTATTATCTAAGTGTCCTATCTATATAGACCAATTTCGTTCTCTTTTAAGTTGTTTGGTTTACTTTTATAAAGTTATATTGTGTGTTTCAAACTCTCTCCAGGCGAGTTCCGAAAGAATGAGACTTGAAGGGGGATTAGGTGAGAATGATCAATTTATTCAAAAAAGTAACCATTACCTCTTTGTTCAATTAATAATAATATTTAACACCGCGTCTTACTACCCGTTCAAGTTGTATGCTTTTTAATTATTAATTACGCTAATGGATTAGGAATTGGGGAGGTTGAATTAGAGGAAGTGAACCCGCATTTGCGAGGAGGGACAGTGTAAAACCAAACCCAGTTCACCCGACTGAGATTCGAACCTCGATCTTCCCGTCCTCAGCAGTCGAGCTCAACACGACAAGCGCGTTAGCCAACTACGCCACCGAGGCGGGTTCTTTGTCCAATTGTAGCAATGTAAATATAAGGTACGGTTATGTTGACAGTTAAAATATTGAGATGTTTACCTACGTAATAATAAATAGTTTAAATATTTGTATTTTATTGGGCCGATAAAAAATGTAATCACAGGAAAAAAAATCCCAATCATTCATGACGCATCCATACCAACATCTTGTCCAAGATAAGAACATACACATTAAGCTTCTGGGAAGACATCAAGTAGGAGTCTTACAATATCACTTCTCGCTGGAATCTACAAATGGAAATGTTCTTGTTCTCTTCTAGTTATATTGATATTGATTAATCTAGTGTACATTTATTTCTCAATGAGAGGGGTTTGAACCCCTTTTAACAAACCTAATCTAAGCCCATTAGAAATCCTATATTCAAGTGACAACAAAAATCCCCTTGAAATATATTGTTTTAACATTTTAGTAGCGACGGGAAGTAGTATATTCAAGATAAGAGAAAATATCAAATTAAGGATTTCATAAGTTTGCTTTCTTTCAAGCACACACTCAGTCGCTCGTTTGCTCCAGTCTGGGCACCTCTCATTACAACCAATGTGTTATATTTTATATTTTAGTCACTCACTCGCTCATCCAGTCTGGCCGTTCCCTTGTACTCATTTTTTTTTCATTGTTAGAATTCAAATTTTAGATTTTTAGGCAAACTAAAGATTTGGATTTGACCTATTTCTAGGAACAACACAGCGTTTATAGGCAATCAGGAGTGAACCAAGGGTATTAAAAGGTAGTTTAGTGACATTAGAAACAAAAAATGCACATTTTAGTGAATTAAATTAATTTACAAAAAAACTGTTTTATGGTTTACAAATTGGTTTGATATAATAAAATGTGATGGAGTATTGTACAGTTATACAAACATATAGAGATGTTAACAAGTTTTTAGAAACTAGGTTTATATGAAGGTCCGTTCTTCCAAAAATGAAGCTGCGTTAGGACTCCATTGTTATATTTTCACATAGCCAATACTTATCAAAGTAGTTACCACCATTTCATAGAGTGAAAGGATAACTTGTAAGTGACCTTTCACCTCCCTAAACAGACTATCAGTCAGAAATAAATAAAGATTTACTTTTAAAGTCTATTGTAATATGAAGACAATAAGTAAAATATGAGATCTTGGTCTATCTTGTGAAAAATTTAGGTATAATTAAAATGATGGCAAGATTGGAAAATGTCAGAAAAGTAGACTTACTCCCATGTCAATTTTTCTTACTTCTTCAATTGTTATTAAAACAAAGGATAGAGGAAGCTGAGCCGCAGCCGCAGGCTGGAAACAATTGATGATGGTGATGATGACTAAAGCAACTAATAATAGTTCATAAAAACTACTCAATTTTGAAATGGATTTTGAAGATAGACAAGTTATTAAAATAAAACACCAAAGGGTGTTTCAGAACTTTTAAATGAATTTAACTTTAGAGCACCTCTACACTGAGGAATATGACAATAAACATTTAAATAAAATGACCCGAAAATGTTGACAAAATGGGTCATGGAAAATAAATGTTTATACTTAGCTGTTTTAAAATATTCTGGTCTGTTTTTTTGTTGGAAAACTACTGTGCATACTTTAAAAAAGTCATAATTCTAAAGCGATGTTGGTGACTTTTCTTAACATTTTCACTATATCAATAAATAATCATAAATTTATTGAAGTTTAAAGACTTGGGTTGTAAAACTTAACACATACCCATATTTTTGGAGAAGTTCCTAGACATGTTTTAGACATATTACCTATTTTCATTTAAAAAAATTACACACAATATAAAAAATATTTTAGAAGATGATATATCAGCCCCAATACCAAATTAAAATAGCCCTCATAATAAAATGTGAAACAGGTGGAAGTATGTATAATAATTACAACTAGTAATATCCTAAACAATTACCTATATAACATATCTAGCTATACAAAGACCACATATATTAATTTACATTATAACACATTTAATTTCATAACTAAGAAATTAAATGAAACATTAAAAAGAGGACAGGACAGCAAGGCTTACAAAATTACCATAAAACTGTAGGCCTCACTACTCAAAACTCTCAATTAAATACACTACAAAACACACAATTATGTAATTTTTGGGGTACATCAGTCCCCTCTTCTGCAAAAGAGAGCAATACGCAGACTAGAATAGAGCAGTATGGTTATAGGTTGATCTATATGACAATGATCAACATTTAGCCAAGCTGCCATAATCCAGCCTATGTTTTATTGTGCTCTATCACGTTATTTGTTAAGATTAGCAAGTGAAAGAGCTTGCAAATTCTATCATTTAGGGCGTGGAAATGAGAACAAGACGGGGGAAGTAGCTTGCCAAGGTCAAATTTAAGGGGTGTCTAAACATTAGGTTTTGTAGTATTTTTTAACTGTGCAAGTAATTAAATATAAACTCCCATTTTCAAAAGAAATTCACAAATAAAAATAATTTCCAACAAAAATGTAATAAAATTAACAATTTGATTTGTATTATTTGATATGATAAAAAATGATATTTGCTCACCTCTATTAATTTATTTTGCTGTGTTATTTTTTATTACCTTTTAGCATTTTTAAAAATCTATTGGGAGTGTGATGCCTTAGACTATACGGTCACCAAGGCGGATTTTAATGATACTATAAAACTTTTACAAATCTTATCACATTAGTTTAATCTAAAACTGTTCCAAAGTATAATTCTAAAATGTTCCTATTCCCGTGCCAAATCTCTACATTTTGACATATTTCCAGTCCCATTCTGAAACAAAACAGTAATTTACATCCATCCCTAGTTTTAGTGTTTTAGTTGTGAACTTTTGAGGTCTAACTTTTTTTATAAGTGTGTAGGCCTAGCCCTTCTATCCTCTTTTCAACGTTTAATTTAATAAAGGAATGAAATATGTCAAGGTAAGCCCTTCTTTTTATTAAATTACAAACTTACTAAACATAATCAAAATAGTAGGGGTGTGCGAATATTTGATTCAAAACTTTGAATAGCAGTTATCAGAAATCTCTTAAAAGTCCTGTGGTAGGCAGCAGATGGTGCAAGACAAGCGGGTAGCCAGATATTATGATGACTTTCTTGTCCTTTGTTCAATATGAGGGAAGGGGAATACTGATGTTAGCAGGAAGCGAGAGGTTGTGGCCTTCCTAAGGGTTGGAAGAAGGGGGAGGGGGTATTACAACGTTGAGATGGGTGAAGGGGCTTGCATCGAAACATTTAGAGGATAGAAATAGCTATTGAACCATATTTCAATGAAAATTAAATAAGGGGGTGGGGGGGGGGGACGGATGGACGTAGAACAGTATTAGAAGGTCAACCATTTGAGTGTACCTGTCAGTCTGTTGTTGGATAGCCAGAAAGGGAGGTGACCCAGACCAAATAAGAGATTACAAGGAGTGTCAAACTTAGAGAACATTTTAGGGGTTTTCAAACCTAAATAACATTTAAGGGGTGTCAAGCCTTGATAACATTTAAAGGGGTCAAGTTTAGAGAAAATGTGAGGGGGGTCAAGCCAAGATAACATTTAAGGGGGTCAAATTTAGAGAAAATATAAGTGTTGTCAATCAAGTGACCATTTTTATTCGTTTATAATTGTAATACAATTAAATCAAGTCAAAACAATTAGTTTATTTTGTATTAATTTAATTAAATATAACCTCTACACTGACAAGTTAAACATTCTCCATGCCGTTTTTTAATTTAAATTTGTCAAAAACTTGTCACAAAATTTAAAAATTCGATTCAGGTGATTTATGTTGTCTAAAAAACTAGATCAAAAGTTCCTTTCAATTTCCTGAAATTTTGTTTGAGATTCAGACTTTTTTTATATTAATACCAGCTCAAATAACTGTTTTAAAGTAATTGTTTCATTCTGCCTATACTTAAATTTAAAACACCTTTTCAACAGGAATTTAATAATTCAAATAATTTCTATCAATAAGTAAAGAAAAATCTACTTTTTGATTTGTACTAATCGGTTTTTGTTTGAAATTTTGATATTCGATTCTTGAAATAATCCTATTCGCACACCCCTAAAGTAAGGTAAATTAATAGAAAATACAATATGGTTTTTGACAAAAACTACCCTCCAGCATTGGTACCTTTGAACATTTCCTTGTAAAATTGTATCTCTCAAAGATTTGGACCGAAATGATGTCCAAACACTTCACACTGTCCACTTTTACAAACCTGTTTGTGATCAAACCCTTGTATTTGTAACCACTAAATCTATCCGAGAGAAGTGTCTCTTATAAACATGAGAAACAAATATGGTCTAAGTAAAAGACTTATTACCAACACTATATCAATACACATTACAAACACTTTTAAGCATACTTAAACATTTAAAAAACACACATGTCTTTGAAATTATTACGAAGCACAGCAACACATTTTCTACAAATAAGTCACGTGACAATACAGGCATCTTTGTACCATTTATAAAACTTTTTAACAGAATAAAAAATATTACCTCAAATGATGCAAAACTTTTCTTCTATTAAATAAAAAACACATTTTAAGTGTGAGTGGGTGAAAGAAAGAACATGGGCGTGAGATTGCGACCGAAGGAACAAGTGACACAATTCTGACATTAGCATCTGTGTCTTCTGTTCCCTGCACAGCAAACACATGGAACAGTGAAACCTCAAAACAAACTATACACTAGACAAATCATTAGCATCATCGTCGGCAAATATTAAGGCTATGAGGGCTACAATTACAAGAATCGAGTTTAAATATATATATATATATATATATTATTAAACTATTTATAATAGAACTATTTCTGGGCTTAATACTTGACTCAAAAACTTTCTTGATGCAACTTCAAACACTTGTTTTTAATAAAAACTTATTTTGAATAAACTACTCACTAGGGAAGTTGTTTAAAATTCTATCTCAGGTCTCAATAACTAGAGAAATAAAGTATATTTAGATGGTAGTAATAATTTGTTTAACTCCTAATATATTTAGCATTTTAATTTATTTTTAAAAAATCCTGTGCATAGTAAAGTAACTAATATAATTAAATATAAATGCTTCTTGGATAAATATTTATTATGAAACTCAAACTCTAGGTTTACATTCTTCCAAAAAAATACATAGGATGTGCACAAGTAACTTTTTGACTTACAAATCTTTAAATCAATAATAGACAAATATAGGAAATTATGTTGTTGAAATGAAAATGAAAATTTGTTTAATCCAAGTTGAAACACTGAATATGACTTTATTAAACTTCAGAAGACACCTATTACAGCTTTATATAGCAATGAACAAAATTACTAAATATAATACTGCATTCTGGGCAAAGGTGATTAGAATGCTAACTTTTAAAGTTTTTTTTTAAATTGAACACACTTTTTTTTAATGTAAGCCATTTGCCGAATTTTTATAGTTCACTTATGTTTTCAAAGATGTAAAGAAAATTTTGTGGCAAAGTCAAAGCAAATCGGCATTTACATTTGACTTTTCAAAGATTTGCACACCTCTACCTCTTTGATTAAACATGCAATCCCATTTTGTCTAAAACCATGCTCATCAAGTCAACATTTAGCCAGAAATAGGATAAAATGTTTTCACTTTAAATTGAGCTGAGATTCCAACACATATAAAATACTACTTACAGTATATTATTACAATAATACATATTGTATATGTAGTCAATACACAGCTTCAATACTAGAATTAATGTAAACATAAGGTTTTCCAACATTATGTTTACAATAATTTAAAACAAATAAAGATGAAAATTTTAAAATAATCATACAAACAAAATACAAATAGTATAAGCATCTTCATTTTGTGGTTGTTTTTAAAAAAAGTTTTCGATGTTCTTGCTTGGCCTATTATTTTCCTTAATTATACAATAACTACAATTAATACAATAATATAAGCAAAATCATGGATAAATGAACATGTTACCATCATAAAAAGTTACAATTTAATTTACAAAGAGAATTAGTTGTATGACTGTCATAAAACAAACAAAAAATCATGATGATTTTTTAAATACCAACTTATTAAAAATGAATTAAAATGAACCACTAAAATTGCAAAGGTGCTTTATATTCTGACATCATAAACTATTTCTGGAATGCTACCACTAACAGTCATGGAGCTGCGCAGAGTGAAAGACCAAACCACTAATTTCACAGGTCTAAAGTAAACAGTTTTATTTACACAGATGTAATGTACTGTACTTGTAACAATCATGTTTAATCGAGTTTAAATAAAATGCAAGTGTGTGTATTCACTAAGTATTTTCCATGTTCACACATTAAAATTATTTAAAATAAGTGATTTTAGAAGTCACTGTCTTCAATAGTAAACTCTTCATCTGAACTTTCCACTTTCTTTTTCCCTCTTGACTGGAAAAAAGATCAGAAACAAAACATTAGTAAACCAATGATAAATTCAGAGTTTACTGTACTGGTAGGGATAGACCCTCAAATCCTTATGGCTATATGAGATACAAGAAAATTTCAAATTCATGACTCAAATCCTTAAAAGAAATATTTTTCTTCGATTTCTCAATTGAAATTTGTTTAACTCGTAATACTGTTTATTGAATTTGACACCTTAGCTCAGTTGGTATAGTATATAAGTACTGAGCCAAGGGTCCCAGGTTCGATTCTCGGCATGGTCAAAAATTTAGCATTGATGAAAATGTGGGTTTACCCTTTCACAGTGATGAATTAACAGCCAGGGATTGGATGTTGTGGATGTCCTAGTCTTAAGTTATAGTATAAGGCATGAATAAAAAAACTGACCAAGGCTGGAAAAATAGTAATGGATATAAAAATAATGTTTATTGGTGGTTCAGAACCAATTATAATAATAAAACGAACTTACAAATTTGGCTCAGACCAGTGATTTAACACTTAACTGAATGTAAGAATTTTATAATGATTGGACTATAAGAAATAATTGTAACATTTAGTTTGTATTTTATGCATGTAAAGAACCGGCTTGTTCACAAAGAAAAACACTTCGAACAACACTTCAAACGAGAACAACACTTCAAACGAGAAAAACACCTATTTGACAAGTGTAATGCTAGGAAAGAAAGACTATGTCTTAGGAGAGTCAACCCTCAACAGCCAGCGATAGACACAGACAAAAATGCCAACACTGTGGGAGTGTCTGATTGGCCTTTACAGTTACACAAGAACCCACAATCACTAATGATAATATCCATGGAAGATAATCATACTCATTAGAGTGTGATAGCTGCATTATATACGAGGGGTGACCCAAAAGAAACCGGATTGAAAGCATGTGGCCATTCCTAGGCGTAGTAGAGAGTTTTCTCGCTAGGTGGGTCTACTACTAGAGACCTTCTCAAATCAGTTGCCCAAGCGGCATCTGTGTAGAAGGTTACGTTTGATTGTAGTGCTGTTTTTTTCAACTGTTCTCGTTTGCTGCCTGAAAAATCGTTATGGCAGATTTAAAGGAACAAAGAGTGCGTTTGAAATCTTGCTTCCTGCTTGGAAAATCGGCAACGGAAGCTTAACAAATGCTTTGACAGGCTTTCAAGAAGGATGCTATGAGCCGCACACAAGTTTTCGAGTGGTTTGGGCACTTTAAACGTGTTGTGATGAGTGTTGAAGATCATGCTCGTCCCGGGCGCCCTTAATCATCTCGAAACAACGAAAACATTGAAAAAATCCGCCAAAAAATTAACAGGGATAGTCATTTCACGATCGACGAAATTTCAGAACAGGAGTTGGAGCTCGTGCCGGCGGATTTTGACTGAGGATTTGCAAATGAGACGTGTTGCCGCTAAGTTTGTTCTTCGCCTGCTCACACAGGATCAAAAACCATTCATCTAAATTTGAGCCAGGACTTAAAATTTCAGATTAAAAGTGAGCCAAACTTTTTGACCAAGGTCATTACAGGTGATGAGAGTTAATGTTACGGATATGACCTCGAAATCAAGCAAGGGTTTAGCCAGTGGAAGACCCCTACTTCCCCCCCCCC
>CABFOV010000608.1:41073-58744 GCA_902141375.1 Timema poppense | reverse complement strand
GACTCACGTTGCCGGGACGCTATCCTACCTCCCACCGCGACTCATGTTGCCGGGACGCTATCCTACCTCCCACCGCGACTCATGTTGCCGGGACGCTATTCTACCGCCCACCGCGACTCACGTTGCCGGGACGCTATCCTACCGCCCACCGCGACACTATCCTACCTCGCAGCGTGATTCACGCTGCCGGGACTCTATCCTCCCTCGCACCGCGAGTCACATTGCCGAGATTCTATCCCACCTCGACTCACGTAGCCAAAACAATCTCTACGACCTTTTTCTTACCCCTCCTTACACAGGTCCGAACACAACCAGTTACCACCAAAGCCGCAGGAAGGGATAACAGTTCTGGTGCCTAAGCGTGGGGCGACTCAAGACGGGTGTCCAACAGACCAACTACACAACCCCAGAACACCAAGCAACACTTCCGGGACTGAACAAAACTCAGTGGCGCCCAAACAACCTCAACAAAGAAGACAAGATGGTTATGACCAGAAGTCAAAAGTGTACCAAACCATTGTGTACCCCAGGAGGGGACCAACACTATGTAAACTGTACATCCTGCCAAAAGCCCTATCATCACCTATGCATTGGGTGGGCAGACGAGCCACGTGACAACAACGAACCAGCCTACCTTTGCATTACCTGCGTTGAGTCACCGGTGCAAATACGTTATTGCCCAGGGTTAACCTGTACGGGGGAAGATGGCCGAGAGATTATCTGTGAGGACTGTCGACGATACTACCACTGCCAGTGCCTGGGTTGGAAAGATGAGCCTAGAGACCTCAGTGGCCTCTTCCGATGTCCACTAAGCCAACGGTCCATCTACACCGCCAGCGCACCACCATACCTCTATAACCTGAATGCCGCCTACCAATGTCATCCAAGCCCCTACCCCTTACCAACTTTACCAGACTTTCACGGCCGAGGGCATGAAGACCTGACTACCTTCACTCAACGCTGTGAGCTCCGGCTCAGAACCGCTCGAGTAGACCCGCTAGAATGGGTGCATACCACCCAACAGCAACACAAGGACACTGCCGCCCAATGGTGGAAGCTTTACAAGGAATATATTACGACTTGGGAAGAACTCAAACCACGTCTAACGCACCTATTTGCCAGTACAATCACCATAGCCTCTCTCCACTCAGAACTATACGAGAAGGAACAATCACAAACCGAGCCCGTCGAGATATTCCTACAACACAAGATACGGCTGTATCAACGCTTGTCCCCTACAACCCAATCAACAGAGATAATCCCTATATTAATTGAACTAGTCCGACCAGGACTATGACCTTTTCTTCGAGCCCCACACCCGCAAGAGTTGGAAGAACGTATCACTAGAGCCATATCCGTGGAACAAGATCTGGCCAAAAATCCGGCAGCAACGACAACACACCCCATCAAGAACCCAGCAACCACATCTGAACCACGACATCCTAGATGTTACCACTGTCCAGAGTATCATTTTCACTGTGACTGCCCAGTGCTAAAGCAACGCCAGCAAGAGATGGAAAGACTGGGAAACACCCAAGACAGGAGTACAACAGAGCCCTGTCTATGGGAGACAGAAACCAGGGCCACCACATGTAATAAACAGCGTCAATCCTTCTACATCCCGACCACTTCCCAGAGTTGTGTGTGAAACTCCTCATGGTCCTCTACTAGCCCTATTAGGTACCAAAGCTACCGCTAATTTCATCCAATAAACCTGAATAAGTTAATCCTCTTGGGTTAATAAACATGTGTTTTTTATTTGTATTAACATAGTCTACTAGGAATTATAGAATTATATAATATTTTACAAAGCTACATACAAAAAAGACAGTTTAAATAATTATTAAATCACAATGTGATTCAATGATTATTATATTTCATATTTTGAATAAAACTACATTTTCTTGGATTTTTTTAAAATAATTTAACAAATTCCCAATTTTCCCTGGATGGTAGCCTTAATGATATTCGAGAAAATATCGAATTCGAGACTCAACTTTAATTTCTTTCAATTTTTCAATTGAAATTTGTTCTAAAGCTCTAATACTTCCCATTGGTGGTTCAAAACCATAAAAATTGTCGTAAAAGCTCAAAAATCAGGCCCCAGATCAGTAATGTAACAACTGATGTATGAATGCTATAGTAAACGGATTACAGGAAAAATGTTATAATTTAGTTTCTATTTCTATTGTTTTTATTTACTTATATTTTTATTTTTTCTGACAGTCATAAATTTCTCCAAAATTCGAATTTGAGATTAGAAAGTAAAACAAAGCTTCAGAGTCGTAAAATAGTCAATTCAACCCAACTCTAGTCATAAACACGAGAAAGTATTTTTATTTTCTGACACGACTTCTAATAAATAGTATGAAAGGCTGACCTCCTCTAGAAGTGCATTTAGATCATCATCCCAGAGCCTTGAAGGGGTCTTGGCTTGGAGCGTCTCCAGCTCCTGTAGCTTCTCGTCCCTTTTGCGAAGCAGTTCCTCTTTCTTTTCGAGAGTCAGTGTCCACATGGTCATGCCCAACAGATAGTCATATTGACCAGTTATCTCTTTATCCTCCTCCTCCTCTGTCTGAGAAGTTTCTGCCTCCTGCTCTTGCTGCTCCGCCTAAAGAATGACACACAAATCCACATTGATTTTAAACATCAATACCAGGAAATTAAGTGATGAGAGAATACTAATTGTCAAGAGTTAATTAATTACAGGGTCACTACAAAATTTCTATTATAAATTTATCTGACGTTTCTAGGTTTTTCTTACAATATTTTGAAATTTTCCCTAACTTTTAATTTTTCCTTGGTGAGGAGTGATTTTTCCATCCACTACATTTATCACTTTTTTATTAATACTAGCAGTGACTTTTAAATGCCAGCAGTTATGAGACATCAAGAGTTAAATAAGTTAAACATTTAGTACAGGACAATCTTATGTTATTATTTGTGGCATTGTGTAAATGTGGCATAAAAACCAAACACTGCACAACCAGCTCACATTAGTTGGTTATTTCTAGGTCAAGCATTTTGTTAACATGAGCGAAACCAAATATATCATTATTACTTTAACGATTAGGTGCAAAATTAATAGTTTTTAACCACGTTGTTATAGCTTGTTACCTCTTGTTTAGACAAAATTGTACAAGTATGACACAATCCAAATCGCTATAATCAGCTGTTATTCTATCAACCGACTAGCACTTTCGTAATAATTACTATCGTTAGTAATCAAATGCTTTGCCAACTAGTAGAGCAAAGAGTTATAATAACGACCAACTCAGAGGAGGAAAGGTCTAGTTTTGTATTTTCAGGGACCAGAAAGTCTTATCAAGAGGTTGCTTCTAGTGTCATGCAAACTGTCAAAACTGTTTGGTCAATGAGGAGTCTGGAACAATATTCTGGGTGTTGGAGTCCCTGCATTGTATGGGAGAGTGGACCCCTGCCCCAAAACTTCTCAAGAGTCTTAAGTGTATATCTAGCTACAGTATAGTCGAAGCGTTGTGAGACTATGCTAATTATTTCAAGTCCTAACATATAGGCCAGGCCAGAACAAGGACTGTTGAAAGATGAATAATGGCCGTAGTGAGGCCCTCTTAAACTAATTAACTCAAAGCGACAACTTGTTAAAAAAATTACATCACACACAGTGTACATTCTAAGTAACTTATATTCAATTTTCTAATAAACGACTAAAAAGGAACCCTTTCTCGAATCCTTAAGGATATTCAAGAATCAAATACTTGAAAAAAAAAAAATCAAGTTTTCAAATGAAATTTGTTTTAGAGCTCTAATAGTGCTTATTGGTGGCTCGGAACCAATTATAATAATAATAATAATTATTATTATTATTAGCACTGCGTCTTACTACCCGTCCAGGTTATACACACTTACGCTAATGTGTAATGGTAGGGTGATTGCGAGATGAAATGGAAGACCTACTGTTTAACGTGGAATCCGAACCACGGTGGAGGCCTGGCATTCCCCACATTCCAAAGATGTCTTGTCAGAGGTGAAGGAAGGGTTTTGGTAATCAGATAAATCTGTGCCGGAACCGAGGATTGAACCCCGGCCGCAAGCACAGAAGTCTGACACCTTACCCCTAGACCGTCAGGTCACCCCCCAATTATAGTTATAACCTAGCTCAACAAACAGGTCCAAGACTAGTAATTTAACACTTAACTGAATTTATGAATGTTATAGTGAATGGATTCTCAAGAAAAAATGTTAGCATTTAGTTATTTAGCCACATGTCTTACTACCTTTTCAGGTTATAAGCATATCATGGTGTCTACTCAACTTGAACAATGAAATTCCTGACCTTTTCCCTGATTTCGCCTGGTCATTTCTTGAAATTCCCCAACTCCCCTGGTTTTATATAAACAAATTTATGAATAGTAATAATCTTTAAAATTTAAATCAGCATGGCCTCCTCACATGTCTTTTGACAATTATTATGACAAATCCTCCTCCTTCTGGGCTTTATTTTATAAAGTGATTACTTATTCCTGGTGTTTGATAATTCCTGAAATTTTAGACACACTCCTCGTTATGTTTTTCTAATTTGATGTGTTTCACGCTGTCCCATGATCGAGTAACATTACAGAACTCGGTTTGTTCATAGTATATTTAAATATTAATTAACATATTCGTAGAAAAATCAAATAAACATACGCATAAAACATTTTACACTTAGTAATGTCAAACTCGATCTCAATATCACTACCTTCGATTTTTACAAATAGCTATATCAAAATAATTGAGTGTCAATCTATGTTTAGACAAAACATCACTGCCTGTTGCAAGGTCCATATATATATTAATATCCTTGCTTGGACCTAGCCTAATTTTTTTTAAAGGATGAAAACAAATAATCTATCATAATCGAGATTTAAGTATTATGATAGGTAAAAGAGGAGATCGTAATTTTTAATGTTATCCTTTAAAATTAAACCTAAATACCCATGAAAATACTTTAAAAATTCTGAGATTTGTTTTAAAACTTTAAAATCCAGAAAAACGGATACTATCCGTGTAATCAGCAGCCTTGGCATAATGCAGTATTACCACATTGAAAATTATATTGTGTAAAGAAGTGGTATTTGCCAAATTACAAAGAAATTGTGTTTATTTTGGAAAGAAAAAAAAACTTTAATTCGTGTTATTTGTGTGAAAACAGTAACATTCATGTAAAAGTTTGCATTATCGCAAATGCGAGTTTTGAATGTCCCTAATATATAAACCTAGATTCAATTCAGGGTAGTTACAAAACATATTTTACAAAATTCTCTGACTTTTTCAGATTTTCCAGGCAACATTTTTCAGTTTTCCCTGACTATTTTTTTCCAGTTTTAATGGTGAATGATGACTTTTGTTTTATTTATTATTGATTACATATTAAAAAAAAGTTTGTATCTACTAAATAAAAATGGTTTTATCAGTTATTTAAAAAATCAAAATGTTATTTTATTTGGGTATTATTAACTTGTGTTTAAGTGTTTAGTTGCGAAATTAATGGGATATTTTAGTCATAATTTTTGATTCTCTAACTTTTCCTTATTTTTAAATAAATTCCCTGACATTTCCCTGTTATCCGAAAATTCCCTGACTTTTCCAGGTTTTCCCTGTCTGTAGCCACCATGCAATTGTCGTTAACTTAAAAGAGTCTACTAATACTTTTACTTACCATTCTGGCATCCTGAAGCAAAATAAATAAATACATTAGATTATTAATATATCTCTACAAGGAAAACCTCTTTTTGCTTATGAGGTAATTGTATTATATTTGGAAGAAGGTATAGGAAAAGCATATAAAAACATATAAAAGGGATGAACACAGTATACGCATACACTGTGTTCGTCCCGTTTATATGTTCCTATTCACGTTAACCACATATCCTATGCCTTCTTCCAAATTAGATTGTTTCTTATTCTTTATATTTGTAGAGCTGAAAATCCCAGCTCATAAAGGTAAGTAGCATAAAATGGTATCAGCTAATCGGTATTGCGAATCATGGTCAATTTTGTCATTTTAAATATGAAGTAATGATAAAATTACAAAAAAACAAAAAAAGTCCCTTTGGTTTAGGAAATTTTATTTCCCAATACTAAATAGCACTAATAAAATATGCCTTATTTAAGCTGGCTATCACAACGGCCACATTGTGATGAGGTAATAATAATAATAATAATAATAATATTTAGCACCGCGTCTTACTACCTGTTCGGGTTATACGCTTTAAGTACTAATTACTCTAATGGATTCGGAATTGGGAAGGTTGAATTAGAGAAAGTGAACCCACATTTGCGTGGAGGGAGAGTGGAAAACCATTTAGGAAAAACCACCCCCAGTTCACCCGACCGAGATTCGAACCTCGATCTCCCCGTCCTCAGCAGCCGAGCTCAACACGACAAGCGCGTTAGCCAACTACGCCACCGAGGCGGGTAATGTGATGAGGTAAATTTTGAAAAATACATAAGTAGAATAAAATGTTTAGCTGTAATTTTTCTATTTGTTGCACCAAACCACTTGAATAACGGTTCAGTTGTTACCATTTTTTGTGACGCATTAGACCATGTGTCCCTCTCCCCCATTAATAGATTTATTGCGACTCACCAAAGCTTCTTCTTTGTTTTGACTTAACTTCCACGCTCTTACAGGGTCCACATCATATCCCCTCTTTTTCAACTCTGCAATCATCACTTTCTTCTTTTTGTTCTCCACAACAAGTTCCATGCTGCATTTCTCCAAGATAAATCTGGTCGATCAAATGACACAACATTAACAAAGCACTGGAATGGAGGTCCATTCAATCAGGGTATTCAGACAAATTTTGTACAACTATAAAATAACCAAGATCTATAGTTCAATCAAATATACGTTTCCTCAAATCAGAATCATAAAAAAGATTATAACAGCGCTTTCCCGATTTGGTAAGATTTTTTTGTTTCTGATTTTATTAGCATTCATTTTTTAGTTGCTTTAGAAGATAGAAAATGCGACTAAATCATAACATATTTAGCTATAACATGAATTCACATTCGGTTAAGTGGTAAAATATATAGGGTAGAGGTCTGTGAGCTTGGGTCTTTTCATTTGAGCCGAACTTGAGTCGAGTACTTCTAAAAGCTCTCGAGTTCGAGTACTGTATATTCATAATTTTAAAATGTTAGAATGTAAATATAGATTTTTAATTTATAAATAACTCTTATAAGAAACAAATTAAAAATAAGAACAACCCAAATAAAAATCTAATAAAATAATTATTAAAATGGTTTCAACACTCATGTTTTTAAGGACAGTAAAATCACACTAACAATTACAAGAATAAGTTAATAAAATGAATAATCACCTGATGGCTTGGAAATGCATAACACGATATTGTAGAAACGCTGTACAATGATGTAAAGTAAGTGATAGTGAAGGAAGCCAACCTGAAAGCAGAGTTAGGTTAGGCCTAGATAGGAGTACACTTCTTTCTTAATGTAGTCTTAAACTTTTCCACTTCTTCAAAACTTCCAGTTGCACACGAGTTTGAATTTTCAGGAATATCACTTTTTCATTAATGTCTCTTCATATAAAAAACAAATATTTCCAGAAATTCAAAACAATGTGCATCTGTGGAAATTTGAAGAAGTGGAAAGTGTAAAAGTGTAGAAAGAAAATAGAGAAGTGTGTTTGTTTATATCTAGGCCTAACCTAACTATCCTTTCAGGTTGGCTTCTTTAACTATAACTTTACATTATTGTGGTGTGTGTCTACACTGTTTTATGAAAAGTTAATAAAACCGACGTTTTATTAAGCTAATATTTACCCAAAATATGCTTCAGTAATTTAATTTACCGCATAAGAAAACGTAGAAATCTTAAACAATTAATATTTTGAAGTCTTTCATATTTCATTTATTATTCCTTAGTATAATTGTGCATTATCATGTTTTCTGTCCCATTTTCATTCCCCTATGCCCCGTTGCACAGGATCTCGTTAGACATTATTTTATTGAGAAATTTACTTCACTTCAATTTTTGATGGTTATAAAAGTTTATGCTGATACTTTAAAATTAAAAATAACATGACTAAAATAATATTTCTAGCAAACAATATGAAATAGTAAATGCTTTTATTTTTTTAATGTGGTAAGTTTGGTAGAATATGTATTGACTTTAAACTAAATAGTAACTAAACTAGAGCTAGTTTCGTAGGTAAACGTATTAATTAATATTAATTTTAAATTTAACATAAATTATTATTTTAGAAAGGAACCAGGTAAAAATAGTAAAAAGAATCATTCAATCATTTAGTAATATTCTTAGCTATTTTTATTCTCACTTCATTGTCATGGCAATACAAGTGAACAACTTCAATCAAGTATAATTCAAAATGGACAACAATAGTGAATAAATTTACTGGTCGAAAGTGGTTTTAAAGCTTTATTACGTTATTAATGTGAAAATTGAATTTTTTTTAACAATTTGTTAAATAACCGAATGATTTATAAGTGGAAATGCTGATATTATCTCAATTAAATAGACTATAGTTATTATTGCATTTTACAAATGGATTATTAAAGTACATCAAGCAGAAAATCGAAAATGACGAGCCTACAAAACTTTCGATCTCGAGCTCGAGTTTAAGCGACAAGCTCGAAATATGAGTACTCGCAGAGCCCTAATATAGGGTCTGGCTGTGAGATTTGATATAGTTATATTGGGTTAAACCTTCATTAGGCATACAATTAAAATAAATTTAAAATCAACATTTAAATATTTATTTAATCTTCGAAATTAAAATTTTCTTCACTAATAGCCTGATAAACTTTGGTAGGTTTAAAATCACAATCTTAGTTTTTTATTTAAAAAATTCAAAATTAAAAACAAGGAAAAATAACGGCAAGCGGATTTTTAAAAGTTAAACATTAAAAAGAGGATATAAGGGCAAGGTCTACACACTTATCGGAAAACTGTAGGCCTCAAAGTTCACAATTAAAAACACAACAAAAAACCAAATTATGAAAATTCCAGGGTAGAAGGGACCTAAGGTTACTCAAACATTCTATTTATGTGTTTTGTTAAGTTTTTAATTGTGGACTTTGAGCTCCATTTCTTGAATGAATGTAACAGTTGAGGGTCTAGAATAGTGAACTTTAGTCATATCCACAAACAAATACTGAGAGCAGAATAATTCAAGTAGAGCTTTTATATAAGACAGCCAACATACCGAGCTTGGTTGCTGAGTTTCAACGACTCTGCCTTCAACATTCCTTCCAAGTAAGCCTTCCTCTTATCATAGTATGTCAGTCTGAGTTTATAAAACTCCTTCATGATGTCAGCAACACTATCAAACCTCCTCATGCAACCCATGTCATCAAACACACACTATAAAAACAAATATATTAAAATTATAGCATGCCCTTGAATAGACATGAATTAAAATAAAGAAAAGGGTGTACAAATAAAAATAAAAACACTTAGAAAGAGACACAAAAACACATATTTACGAACATTTTAGAAGAAAACTTTCTAGATTATAGTAGTAAGGAGCATTTTATTGGATAAGGAATGATTAAAGAAATAAAACAGTAGAAACACAGTTAAACTCAAAAACACATACCATATTGGCCCGAAAATAAGCCACAGTTTTTTCCAAGAAACAGCTCTCATAAAACTCTAATGCGGCCTTTAATCGCACTCTTAGATAATACACATTCAATTTTGTACCTATAGGATATGCATGTTCTTAAAGCGATATATCTCGCCACCACTATTTAAAAATAAATGAACCTTGATAGTTGGCAAAGTTATTTAAAAATAGATGAATAATTACTATCTTATTTGTGTGTACAATATTTGAGCCATAATGGCTGCAAAATAAAATTATTTTTTCAGCGCATTCTATCGGCAATATAGCCTTTTAGTATAGTGAGCTTAAATATTTCTAGTGAGATTTTGTTTCAGTATGTTGGTCAACATTTATTTTAATGTGAGAACAATAACTTACCATGCGTATTAAATGGTCAACATTTATTCTATTGTGAGAACAATAATTTAGTGGCGGATCATGTCGAGAAAAAAGCGTGTTTTAGCCAGGGAATTAGATGAAGCTATGATGTCAATTTTATATTAGCGGTGATAAACTATGCAGAAACTATGAGTAATAGAAGGATATCTGCTGAATCCATTGTCCACGGATTGATGAGAGCAGTGATGAATAATTTTTCTTTCTTCTCGGTGTCTCATTGTTGGCCCATTTTTTTCAGTGATCACATTTTAAGTGTATCATTTTTTAATTTCCAAGTGGCCTCATTTTTAGTATGAACAACTTACCTTTTTTTTCCAAGCGATTCAATTTTGAGTATGAATAACTTTTTTATTTCCGAGTGACATCATTTTAAGTGTAAATATTGTGAGTTTTTTCTATGAAAGTGATTTTATTTAAGTAACCTAATTTTAAGTGTAAGCACCTACCACTAAACAATTTCTATTTTCAAATGATTTAATCACTGATCATATTTAAGTGGGAATATTGTTTTTTCTCAAAATGTTGTCGAAAATTTAGGGGGCGGCCTATTTTCGGGCCAATCCGGTATTTAAAAAAAAAAAATTACTGTCTGTACCTCTGATGAGTTCCGATAGAATGAAACCTAGGTCGGGGGATTAGGTGGTAACGATAAATTTTCTTCAAGAGGCAACCATTTCCTCTTTGTCCAACTACAGTAATTTAATGTATGAACTGTTCTTCTTTCCGTTATCAAAGCCATATTGTGTTCGCCCCCTTTTTATATGTTTCTATGCACCGTATAATACAATTACCTTGTAGAGCAGAAAAAGGTTTTCCTTATAAAGGGATCGGGTAGGAAAAAGAAATAATTTGTGAATGTTATATTGGAGGCCGAACGCAAAAATGTTGACTTTAGCAGTATGTTTAAACAGAAGTGTTCAATCACTGAACTGTGTGTAAATTAAATATATCGTAAAATACCCTTGGAATATTTTTACATAACTCATTTTCATTTATGCAATTATTTATTTTTATTAGTAGTTGTGTATGTATTCTGTGTCTTCGGATGTTTTCTGGAGTTTTATTAAATGTCTCGTTTTTTGAGGGTTCCCTCAATTTTGAGAGTTGGAAGGGAAAAGGAGAAAAGGTCTTTGTATTTAGACCTATGTGGATCCAGTCACTATAGTGTTAAGTTCGGGTCGTGTGTGTAGACCAAAGTATTCAGGCTGGGTAGTTTTCTTCTCGTGGATTGGGGTGGGGATTACATGCTATGTAATAAATAACCTTATTACACAACAGTGCTAATTAGAGAAAATAACACCTAAATAGCCCCCTTTTTTTCATCTTTCTTTCCCACTCCAACCCAAAACTTTCGTGGTAAGTCTCATCGTCGTCGAAAAAGTACTAATGAGAAAAGTTAAGTTCATATTGAAACTTAATTTTTCATACAGTCCACTTTATGTGTTTTCAACGTTTATTTTATTGTTTGTAAATTGGAAGAAGCAAGAAGAATGGAAAGTAGTCTATATTTAGGGGTAGGTCGATTAATATATATAAGCTATGTTTATTTTAGAGTTAACAAATACCCAAATTAATGCTAAAAATGTACAATAAACAAAAAAACACTTACCATAGAAGACAGAGAGAGAACCCCTGTGAGTTTGAAAAACTTGTGAAGTCCTTCATCTTCTGCCTTTGACAACTTATCACCGGACATTGAAATAAGAAATCTCACAGTTGTGTCTGTGTTGTATTCTTTGTAATCACTGAAACACAAACACACAAATTAAGCCAATACTAGGGGTTTGCGAGCTTGGTTTTTTTTTTATTCGAGCCGAACTCGAGTCGAGACTAAAAGCTCCCGAGTTCGAGTATTTCATTTATTATTCCTTAGTGTAATTGTGTTTACATGTCTTCTTTTCTATTTCCATTCCTCTATGCCCAGTTGCACATGCGGGTTGTACAGGATCTCGCTAGACATTATTTTATTGAGAAATTTACTTCACTTCAATTTTTGATGGTTATAAAAGTTGATGCTGATACTTTAAAATTAAAAATAGCATGACTAAAATTATATTTATAGCAAACAATATGAAATAGTAAATGCTTTTTTAATTTAAATCTGGTAAATTTGGTAAAATATGTATTGACTTTAAACAGGTTAGCCAACATAATTCTACAACTAAATAGTAACTAAACTAGAGCCAGTTTTGTAGCTAAACATATTAATACAAGTTTTAAATATCTTAAGTTTGATACATTTAATATAAGATATTTTCAATATTACATTTTTAATTTACCATAAATTATTATTTTAGAAAAGAACCAGGTAAAAACAGTTAAAAAAAATCATTCAATTATTTAGTAATATTCTTAGCTATTTTTAATTTCATTGCATTGTCATGGCAATACAAATTAAAAACTTCAATCAAGTACAATTCAAAATGAACAATATTGAATAAATTTACCAGTCTAAAGTGGTTTTAAAGCTCTATTATGTAATTGATGTTAAAATTGAAACTAATTTTTAACAATTTGGTAAGTAACCGAATGATTTATTTGTGGAAATGCTGATATTATCTCAACTAAATAGACTATGCTTATCATTGGATTTTAAAAATTGATTATTAAGTACATCATGTAGAAGCTCGAAAATGACGAGCCTACAAAACTTTCTATTTTGAGCTCAAGCTTAAGCGACAAGCTCGAGTTCGAGCTCGAAATACGAGTACTCGCAGAGCCCTAATCAGTACCAATAGGTCTAAAGCCTGTGCGAATCCAAGATTTTCAATTTCTAATCGAGTGTGAATCCAAAAGATTTTAATGAAAATATTTCAAATAAAAAACAGCATTTATCTCCTGATCGATTAAAATAAAATGTAAATGTCAGCCCCATGAATTAGATAAAAATTTTATGATCAAATTGATCACTTTATTTTATTAACAAATTATTGTCAAATCTTATAAAAAGTTAAACAACTCAAAAGTTTGACTTTGAGATTAGAATTTTGGATTACATTCCTTTCAATCAAAATTTTGGATCTATATAGGTTTTAAATTTTTCAACAATTAAGATTCAGAACTTCAAATTGAATCTAAATGTAAGTTGGCTTCGGACTTTAATTTGAATTTCCAAGCTTCGCAAAGGCTTTAGTAAATCAAATTATTTTCTTTAGACAAGTTAACATTTAGATAGAGGACAAAATCAAAAATGGCTTACCTAATTTGGGAAGGGCTTTTTTCATTAACCCCATGTAAAAGTGGTTCTAGTACACTTTCTTTGTAGGTCTGAGTCCAAGTGCCCACAGGAAGCTCTGTTATTTCCACTTGACTCTCATTGATAATGGCTACCTCGCCATATGTCGCAAACTTTTGGGGGTTGATTTCTTCAATGGTGCCTTTGAAGTTCTTATACCATGGTTTCTACAATATAAGACGCAAAATTATTTATTAATATAAAGTACAGTGAAATTAGAATCATGAAATGGTTGTAGAGTTAAAGTCAGTAGGTAATAAACTACAGTCAAGCCCCTTTCAACTATCTTGCTTTTCCAAATAGTAATATCTAATCAACAATGATTACATCCAATTTATCAACATGTTCTAAGTAATTCAACTGGTTTAACAAAGCTAATCTATGTATATATATTTTATTATTATTAACTAACCATTATAATTTTTGACTAAGACCAAAACATATTGTAACTCAATTAATGAGTTATTTTCTAAATATATTTCTTTTTATAAATATATATATGCTCCTTAATCAACATTATCTAAACTATTTCTAGAGTTAAATACCATTGGAATGGGATCTCCACCCTCCATCATACGTTTAATGTTTGCAATGATTTCTCGAGGATTGAAGTTGGGAATCTTTGTCATCCAGCCAGTACCGATTCCATCCGCACCGTTAACAAGGATCATAGGAATAACGGGCATGTACCACAGAGGTTCAATCTTCTGGTTGTCATCATACTGATGCTTCAACAGGGGTTCATCGTGTGGGTGGAAAATAAGCTTCGTCAATGGACTGCACACAACATGATCAAATAAAATAGGTAACAACAATATTTTGTTTTTAACTGGATGTTGATATAACCTATCATATAGTTTAAACAAGTGTCGACATGATTTCCTCTAAATGCTTACCAATCAAGAACAATCCCATGATCAAAGCTATCATGAGCCTCAAGTACAATGATATTTTTTCCAAGCTTGACAACACAAAAAATTGAATTTATTTAGCACTGTGTCTTACTGACCATTTAGGTGATATGCATATGTACTAATTACTTTAATATGTTAGGGATGAGGAAGTCTGAATTTGAAAAGTGTACCCACATTTACATGGAGGAAAAGTGGAAAACTATTTAGAAAAAACCCTTAGTACTCCCTGCCGGGATTTGAAGCCTGATTGCTCCATCTTCGGCTATCCAGTCTACTGCGGGAGTAACACCTTAGGCCAAGGATGTCATTTTAGTGTATTTTATAGGGAAACAGAGCATAAGATATTCAAATAATTTTGATGATATTATCATTACTTTTTATTTTTTAGAGATTAACAATAGCGGTTATGATTCATGCCGTCTAGCTAATGTGATATGATAATATTAAGGAAATTAGAGCTCAATTAAATGGTAAATAATTATTATTATTATTAGTACCACGTCTTACTACCCGTTCGGGTTATACGCACTTACGCTAATGTGTAATGGTAGGGTGATTGTGAGATGAAATGGAGGACCTACATTTAAACGTTGACTCCGAACCACGGTGGAGGCCTGGCATTCCCCACATTCACAAGATGTCTTGCCAGAGGTGAAGGAAGGGTTTGGTAAATTTATAGTTATTTATTGAATTTACATGTTAGCTAAAATAAAATTAACAACATGAAGCATGCCTCAAAATAATGATGATGACAAAAACGAGGAAAAAATATGTGATTTTAAGTAGGCCTCATAAATAGTGACGATGTCAACACTACTGGTTCTTATATAGACAAAAATAAAAGTGGAAACAGTGCCAGGTGGAATTTAAAACTGCTTCAATGATATTACATTTTGTAACTCTCACCTGAGTTGAGTGAAAATGTATCGAGGGCTAGCAGCATCCTTGCCTCCAATGAGTCGAGTGCCAAACTGACCAATAGGCTGTAACAGGTTGATATTGTTGCTCCCGACAAAATTCTGGGCCAAGTTGATTATGGTGGACATGAGAGATTGCTCACCGTGGTGGTAGGCCGAGTGCTCGGCTACGGACCCGGCCAGTTGGGCCACTTTGATCTCTCGTTTGTCGTTTCGTTTTAGACATGTGTACATCACCTATGGGCCATGTATTCAGAATTAATATAGTTTCAGTTATTTGTTATCAAAAGATGTGAGATACTTTTTTCTACTATCCATTCACTATAACATTCCTACATCAGTTAAGTGTTAAATTACTGATCTGGGGCCTAGTTGTTGATCATGTCTGATAATTATGTTTGTTCTGAACCACCAATAGGCATTATTAGAACTCTAAAATAAGTTTCAATTGANTAAAACATTAAAATAAGTTTCAATTAAAATATGAAAAAAAAAAAAAAAATTAATCTCTAATCCAATATTTTCTTAAATCCTTGAATCTTATTCTTAATGATTTGAGGATTCGAGAATTCGAGGGTCCTATCCTTATCAATAGCAAATTACCAACTCAAACACACGTGCCAAATTTAAAAAATAAAAAATATTGTCTTAAAATAAACATGAGGTTACTTTAATTACGTCTTTAGATTACCTTTATGAAGAATCAGGGGTTTTAAAAATTTAGAGCAAAAAAACAAACACAACTAATAGATCAAGTATCATTCCCAAAGACAGTAATTAGGTAAAGTTATTGAAAATATCTAATGTTCTATTTAGTTTTCAACATTAGTGAATCTTCAAAAAACTATTTAAGATTTGTTATCTGAGTAGCTGATAAAATACAACATTAAGATAAAACTTTTTAAGTTTGCAAATAATAAAATCATAAATTGTTAATTACTGCACCAGCAGTGTTGTGGCATCAATATTAGGAAATATTGGGGGATATCCAGCTTGTAATACTAATGGTTTTACTATGTGTCAAAAATAAAATTATCTATCATAAATTTCCATTTGATCTGGTTATTTAATAAAAAAAACCTATAAAATTGAAAATCTTATTTTGCAGATTCTATGGTATTGTTTTTTCCTAATTACCTCATAAAAAAAGATTAATGTTAAATTTATAAAGAGAATTAAACTGTACCTTTCTCTGGCCAGGTTTAAGACCATCCACAGCACTTGGAATAGAGCGTTCATTGTCCATGTTGCTGAACAAAACCAACTCCTTGTTCACAAAGTCGGAATAATTGACCTGTTTCGTATCCTTCTCATAAAGGTACTGCTCTGGAAGACCCATCTCGTGCCTCCGTTTTGTGTCTTCCATCCAATTAGTCAGCCACACCTTGCGATCATCTATACACTTCTTACTGAAAGCCTGCACAAATATGGATTATGGATAAAGATGAGATCAAAATTAATTATACTTTTTTTTTTGTGATGAAAAATATTCCATGGGATTAAGTTTAAATAAATGAAAAATTCAATCTCTTTAAGGTTATGCTTTTCATTTATGGACAATTTGGTTTTATTTTATGAATAAATATAGACACAAAACTCCAGACTGAAAGGTCGTTATTGACGAAGAATGCTATAATGACTTTTCATGCTCAATAACCTGTATACAATCAGAAACTGCAACATTATTTTATCAGGTGCCATCTATAAACCATGTAACGCTGTTGAGATAGGGTATCGGAGAGCTATTATGTCTATATAGTATTACAGTGTTACATGACACAGATCTTATACTTTAATTGGAATGTTGGAAAAATTATATTTTTGTTCATAAATAAAAATAATAAATTGTTATTATGAAATTCTTTGAGATATAATTTATAATCAGTAATTAAAATTGATTCCAATTACTATTAAATTTGGGTTCTTCTTTTAGTGTCACAAAAGCTTCCCTGTAAAATAATAACATTGTACAGTCAACTCTCGATTCTACGACCCCGGGAATAGCGTCCCTTTCGAAGTTACGACCCTTTTTTGGGGGAATCGTGAAAAATGTGGGGAAAAAATAACTACGAAAATGAAGACAGTGACTCTGAGGATGAAAGCAGTGAAGATGAATAATTTTATATTTTTCATTTCAAAGTGATCCAATTTTAAGTTGGGAATGCCAGGCCTCCTACCGTGGTTCGGATTCCACGTTAAACTGTAGGTCCTCCATTTCATCTCACAATCACCCTACCATTACACATAAGCGTAAGTGTGTATAACCCGAATGGGTAGTAATAATTTTAAGTTTATTATTATTATTTATCCCTGCAAGTGATCTCAATTTAACTGTAAATATTTGTTTTTCTCTACAAGTGATCTCAATTTAACTAGATATTTATTATTCTGCACAAATGATCTCACTTTAAATGTAAGCACCATTCTTGTTTTTCCTTTCCAAGGGATTTAATATGAAGTTATTTCATTTTCAGTATAAATATTGTTTTTACTCTTAAAGTGGTTTAGTAAACAGTGATTTGATTTTAACTATAAATATTGTTTTCCCCCTAAAATTGGTTGCAAATTAGGGGTGCAGCTTATTTCGGGGGGG
>CABFOV010000608.1:26537-40865 GCA_902141375.1 Timema poppense | reverse complement strand
GGGGGGGGGGGGGGGGGTGTGACCCATTTTTGGGTCAATACAGTATATTATTCCGGTTACATGTTCTATCTAAGTGTTATTTCATTAATTAAACTCCCCTTTTCAACCTTTCCTGTACCTTCTTCCTAATATAACACAACTACCTCATGAAGAGAAAAGGGGGCTTCCTAACAGATATACAATACATTTTTCTAATAGTTTGCACTTATGTTGTTCTAGTAGGTAATTAGAAAATTATTGCAAACTTTTCTAGAAATTCCAATAACTTTTTAAAATCTCTAAGATCTCTTTCCTTGTTTTTTCAGGATTTCCAGGTGCATATCAACCTTGTTAATGTATTGGAAGTTAGCAGTGGTAGTTTTTATTATTCCTAGTGATATTTACCATTGTAATATTTGCATCATCCTGGGGTCCAGCGTATTTGAATTTAATTCTGTGCCTGGACATGTCTGAGAAATACTCCTTAGCCTCCTTAGATGTGGAGGTACCCAAACCTGGAACAAATTAGAGATATAATAATCCTGTAAAGTTTGATGTGGTTAGTAAGCTTTTGTTTCTTACTTGAAAAAGAATAAAGTTTTAAAACCACATTATATGCTGAAACCAAGGTATATACCTTCTTCCAAATATAATATAATTAACTCATAAAGCGAAAAGAGGTTTTCCTTATAGAAGGTATAAACCTTATTCCAAATATAATACTTACCTCATAAAGCGAAAAGTAGGTTTTCCTTATAGAGTTATATCATTATATATTCGCATCCAATGTCCTTTTCCTGTGTTTGTCCTTTATGTTATACCTTTTTGTTCCTATCTATGTGTTCTACCATTCTTTACCATTTTCCTTTTTCTCCCCTTTTATGTTTTTTGGTTTTATCTTTTAGGAAGTTGCGTTGCGCGTTTCACACTTCTCCCTGATGAGGTTCGATAGAATGAAACCTAGGTCAAGGGATTGGGTGGGGACGATCAATTTTCTTTAAGAAGCAAACATTACCTCTTTGTCCATTGGCAGCAGTGTAAAGTGTGAACTGTGTTCTTCTTTTCATTGTAAAGGCTATATTGTGTTCGTCCCCCCTTTTATATGTTTTTATCCACCTTTCCTATACCTTCTTCCAAATATAATAATTACAATAGGATTTTGTCAGGGAGAAATGCTTAGAAAATACTTTATTTTATGTGGTTCATAATGATAGCATTTTACTTTACAATTAGTGTTATTCTATAGCTATTGATAATATATCTATATTAAAAGTGACAGTTGCAGATTACATGACTTGATGTATCAATACATGAAAGATAATCTAGTGGCTTTTTTAGCTTTCGGAAAGATTCTTCCTTTGAAAATTTGGGTGTCTGAATACAATTATAGTTTCACTCTTAAGAGCAAGAACAAATCTTTTTATTGCATTATTTTTAAACATACATTTACTGAGTGAGCCCAGATAGGAATTTATGAATTATATTGTTGGTAAGTTGCCTCAATGACTTTGTCTCCCTTGAATCTGCAAAAGTTACTAGTAGCGTCTTCTAGTATGTGATTTGCACATTGTGATGTTAACAAAATTTAATCAAGATGTTATCTAAACTCATTCCATAATTTTAATAGAAGCGTAGCAAGGAATTTATAAATCTCTATTAACTACACTAGGTTTGCTAGAATATAAAAAACAATACCTTTGTAGTACTTTATCTTGTACGTGTGCCAATTATCCTTTGAAGACTTCCACTCCTCAAACTCTGGCAGGGAGTAGAATGACAACTCCTCTTTTGCTTTTGTGGCTTTGACAATTGGTGTGATAAATTCTTCCAGGAAGGGCAACTTTAACAATGTAGGCCAGTTATGATGAATGAAGTTTATTAGGAGACCCTTAATGTGTGAACCATCCTAGAAATTAAGTGAAAAAATAAGCTGGTATTTAAAAAAAATTAATACTTATTATGTTTGTGCAGAGTCAACTTTTTCAATTATAAGTGAACTTGAATAAAATATATGAGATATTCTCAAAGTCGAATCGAAGTTTGAATATTTATTGTTATTTTTTTTATATATATATTTAGCACCGCGTCTTACTACCTGTTCGGGTTATACGCTTTAAGTACTAATTACTCTAATGGATTAGGACTTGGGAAGGTTGAATTAGAGGAAGTGAACCCGCATTTGCGTGGAGGGTGAGTGGAAAACTATTTAGGAAACCCCCCCCCCCAGTTCACCCGACCGAGATTCGAACCTCAATCTCCCCGTCCTCAGCAGTCAAGCTCAACACGACAAGCGCCTTAGCCAACTACGCCACCGAGGCGGGTAATTTTTTTTTTATATCCCTGAAAAAATTATTATATTGTTGTGATTTATATGACTTAATGCACAAAAATATTTTATAAAATGTTTTAATGAACAATTGTTTATGATATTTCATTCTAATCTAATAAAGTGAGTTATTATAACAACATGCATTTATTTATGTCAGGTTTTTTCATTTGAATATTAATTAATAAATTGTAATATATATAAAAGCTCAGAATGTCAATGTCATAAAATGAGTATTTTAGCTGTCAATATTTTTATTGGACAAAGCTTTGTAATTGTCCAAGTCAATTAAAAAAAAGAGTTGAAGCTGGTATTTGTTTTAAAGAGATGTCATAGTATCAAAGCTTTGTACACCACTGATACTCATAAATAATGGAAATTAGCTGCAAGCGAAAATAAATGGTACAGAACTCTGCACGGACTTTATCGCTCTATTGTTTAAAAATGGAGATATTTACTCAAAACTCATAATTGTTAGTCGATTTTGAGAAAATCGACTTATTCTATTTTTGTCCAGTAAACTACACTTAATTTTAGGGTTAGATATCCAATTCCAAAAACCCCTCGGGGCAACCCTATGAAAACTCTAGATACCAAGTTTTAGACCGATCGGTAAAATAGTTTAGGCTCTAGTTGGAGGTACAGACAGGCAGGTAGACATAGAGATGGAAAGTCAAAAATCACGTTTTTGGATTCGGGGGGTCATGAAAAGTCAAGATTCATAAAAATCTTGAGTTCAATTTTTTTTTGATGATCATAATACTTTCTCCACCTGTAAGATAACAAGTAATTAAAAAGTTGGGAACCGCTGGTCATAATGTAATTTGTCAAGTTATAACTGCTACCTTTCAGGTCAAACGGAATGTTCTACATAATAGCTTTGAATGGCAATAGTTGTTAAATGATTATTTTAGCTGTAAATAATTTTATTGACAAAGATTCAAAATAATCATCAAAACTGGAGCTTTTTTTCAAAGCAAAGTCGAATAAGATATTTTTTCGAAGCCAAGTCAATTTTCTTTAATCTTCACACACATATAATTTAACATCATGATTTTTTTTCTAAGATTGGATAGCAAAACACTTTTTAAAATAAATGTTCATCAAAGTTAAAAAAACAAACTAAAATAAATGTATACCAAAGCGCAAATTTGTATTTTAGATTTGGTTTAGAAAATTAATTTGATCATTTAATATTTTATTTGAATATATAAGAATTACATTAACATGATAAAAAATTATAACAAAAATATTGCCAATTCTTATTTTAGAAATTTTTTAGAGATTGTGATTTTTGGCCGAAAATTTAAAATCGTTGTTTTCTAGTAACATTATAAAAAGTACACGTTTAAAAAATATTTTACCTGATCCTGATCAGTCATGATCATTAGCCTTCCATAACGCAGAGTCTTTAAGTCATCAACACTTTCATATTTCTTCTTATATTTCAAACCAAGTATTTTGATAATGGCATTGATTTCAGCATTGTCGAAGATCTGTGGACATATGAGATGTTTATAAAAAAAAATATTAGTGAATACCTTTAGTAATCGGTAGAACATATTTATCGGAGAATATCAATAATATAGAGATAAAGCAAAAAAGTGCACATTTGGACAAGCTAACAGGATTTGAATCCTGACGTTCTTGTCACCAGCAAACCAGATTATGTGAGAGTTACTTTTTGTTTTCATGCCCAATGAGTCAAGATCAGGAGGTAGCCTAGATTTTTGTTTTACACATTCATATTTAAAAACATTACCTGTTTGTGACTGGCCTCCCTAACATTTAGCAGCTTGCCCCGAAGTGGAAACACGCCATATTTGTCCCTTCCTACTACGCCGAGGCCAGATACAGCCAAAGATTTGGCTGAGTCCCCCTCGGTAAGGATTAGGGTGCAGTCGAGAGACTTGTGTGTCCCAGCATCATTGGCATCCTCCAGTTTGGGTATGCCTTTCAACTTGCTTTGTTTTTTCCCTCCAACTTTGTTGAGTTGACTCTCCGCCTTAAACTTGGCCCACTGAAGGACTGCCTCCACGATTCCACAATTTTTAATCAAGTTCGCGATGAATTTGTCACTAAGTGAACACTTTGATCCAAAACTCTTCGCTTGTAGAGTCATGTTTTCTTTTGTTTGGGAGTCGAAGGTTGGATTTACAATCAAGCAGTTAACAAAAACCCACATGTGAGTCTTCACTTGGAAAGGTTTCAATTGGATACCTCCCTTGTTTTTCTTCCGGATAGTCTCTATGATCTGCTTTACAATCATATCCGCAACCAAGTCCACATGGCGCCCACCCTGAAAAAAAAATTCTTGTGTTATTTTGTATCTTACTTTTTTTTTCTTTGCACCAAAGCTTACTACCATTCAAGTTATACACCTATATATTACATAGACTAATGAGTTTGGAAAAGGAAGGTTGAATTTAGAGGAAGTGCACCGATATTTACACGAAAAGAAACAGTTTAGGGAAAACCACCCTCAGTCAACTGGGACCAAACCACAATCTCCCTATCATCATTGACAGTCTAGTATATTGTGAGAGTAGGTGTCTTAGACCATGTAGTCAATGAGGTGGGTATTTTACTACTTAGCTCAGGTATCCTCATATTAATAATAGTGTGATTGGTTTCTTGGAAAAAATTAATTTTGAAGAAGTGTACTAATATTAGTGAAGGAAAGACAAGAAACTATATATATATATAACACTTCAGTGCGCCCGGCCAAGATTCGACAGACAAGACTAATGATTTGCCCATGAATTCACCAGTGTGAGTTTCGATAAGAAGGATTGTATATTTGATTGTGTTTTATTACTGTTATTTTGAATGGTGTAGTTAGACCACTGCTTTCCTCTGCAATTAAGTGACCATTTTTAGAATCCCTAATTTGTGAAAAATAAAAAAATTGAATTTCGCTAAATAAAAAGTCGGCTTTTGGTATTAAAACTCAGAAAATAAAGTGCGTATTTAGGCTAAAATTGTTTTTAAAAATTCAACTCAAATTTAAGTGTTATAGTGGCTAGCGATAGAAAAATTACAGCTAAATTTCTCGTTCTTAAATTTAAAGTATTTGCCTTTGATCATAAATATGACTTTTCATAAAAGCTAGAACAAACATTTATTTTATTTCTTTAGTTGAGATAAATAAATTTTCTAGAATGAGAAATTTGATTGTTTAAAGGAATATTAAGAAGAAAAATTTGTATAAGTTAAGTTGGGCCTATTTGTTTCTGGTAATTTCATCCAAAAAAAAAGAAAGAAAGATGACATTTGCTACTTAATAAAAATATGTATAGTTTTTAATTCTCATCAAAATCAGCCTACAGTAATTGACCATTATGCACATTTAAAAGGTAAAGTAGTCCATTTCACAATAAAATTCAATTTCTTTTAATTTCATGTAGGCCTTTGTAAGATCCATTCAAAAATGCTACATTGGACTTTTAAAATATTTTGATTTCCATTTTAATGTGCTAAAATAAGTTCATAAAAATATGTCTCATGAAATCATGGTGTTTTAAACAAGAGATAGCTTGAACAATGTTGTCATATAGCATAGTTTATCGTTAAACTTGTATAAGGGTGATGTAATTTGTAACATATATTATTTATAATCGAGGATTGTTCTTAAATATATGGTAAGAAAAATTATTCATTAATTAACAGTATTAGAAAATAAATAAAACGCATGATACCGTAGTCTTTTATGGTAAATATATACTTTATTCAAGGCAAAAGTAGCGCTTTGGCTCAGATATTCATTTCTGAGATGTTCAAAAAACATAGCTTGAAAATTACCAATTTTTTTTTTTCAAGCAAGTCGACTACAATTAATAATGCTCAAAAACATAGGTATAAAAAATAGTTGCCAACTTTACCAATTTTAAATTTATAAATATTGAATTGTTTGTCTATGAGTCTGTATTAGTCATTTAAACTTACACACAATAAAAATTACCTTTGTTGTTGCAATGCTGTTGACAAAAGAAACCTGCTGAAAACCTCTGTCCGAGATAGCAGCAGCAACTTCCCATCTTGGGTTGCATTCCTCATAAACAATTTTCACTGGGTCACCATTATCATCTTCCTTTCCTTTTAAGTACAGCTCACAATAATCCTTAAAGTTCTTCACCTGAGAACAAGTTAAATAGATATTATGAAAATGTCATTTTAAATATTAAAATATATATGTATCTTCTTTTTTGTGTGTGTTTGTTCTGTTGTGATTTTGTCAAAATTTCACAAAACTTCAAAAACAACCAAATGTTATACCAAATAATTTGGGATGTGTGAGAAGAAAATTTTCAGTAAAATACAATAATGAGACGAGAATATGAAGAGGTATCGAGAAGTGAAAAACTAAAGAATTTTCCTCGCAAGTACAATTTTTTTTTACTATTTTAGGGTTTTTAACATGTGCTTTCTGAACCGATTGATTATATCAGCGCGTGTTTTATAAACTAACTTAAATCTATTACAAACAAGTCAGCCACTGGCTATTCATTTATTAATGTAAACAGGGATATCCAAAATTCACCAATGATAAATTTTTCAGCCATGGAGTGAACCTAACCTTCCGACAACTTAGCTCAGTCGGTAGCACCTGTCTACCGAGTTAAGGGTCCCCGGTTCAATTCCCAGAATAGACGAAACATTTATAAAATTGGTGAAACGTGGGTTTAGCCTTTCACAATGATGTTAAGGGTTGGGGACAAGATGTTGTGACTGTCTTAGTCCTAAGTAAGGCAAATGAAGAAGCTATGACAGGCCTAGTAGCCAGAAGTGGAAAATATATGGCATTAATAATAAATTGACCTGAGCCACAGGCTGGAAACATTAATGGATGTGAAGTAAAGAGAATCGAACCCATTCCTCAAAAGGAAGACACGATTTGTTTTATTTACTAAATTTATAATGTAACGAACGTTTTACAATGGTACAATAACTTAAATTGATTAGAACAACTTTTTTGGTTAACTAAACAAGATAGAATCAGAACAGTGACATGAGGATAATTTATTCAAGGAAAAACTAATTTATCTTGAATTAAGTTAAATAAAAACAAATACAATAACATTTCTAAAAAATAAATCATCGAGATTGTAAAAGTATTTAATGTTCTGAAATTAATTGGCAGAAAACAAGGAAAGAATATAAATCTGTGCTGATGCAATATTTAAAGTAGTAACAGAACATAGGATTAGCTGATAAGCAAAAGAATAGCGGAAAATGGTAATTGACTAGGTAGGAGGTATTAATACTCTAAACTGTTAAAGACTCTAAAAGTTTATATGAATGCTTGAAATAAGGATTATAGGTTATATGAAGGTTATTGTACAAAAATAATAGGTGAACTAGTATGTCAACAATAATGAACTTCTTAATTGAATAGTTAAATAATATACTAGTAAATAATTTGAAAATAAGTTGACAAGGAAAACATGTTCTGCAATGTTTAAATATTTAGACATTGACATTAGAAATATGGCTGGAAACTGTAATGAATGTGTGTGCATATGCCCACGCACGCACACATACATACATATGAAAACACACAAAACAAAACTTACTGGAAGTTTTTTGCCATTCAGGTGGACCTTCACCCCCTTGGTTGAAGCCGCAATGTCGTAAGCTCTCCTTGACATCAGGTCAACTGTGTCTTTTTCTAGCGTTTCCATTTTGAACTTGGCCAGGTCTGGTGAGAATGTAACTTTGGTATAATCTTCACCAAAAAAATCTTTTATTTTGGGTTCTGATGCTTTTGACATGTTATTGCCCCATACCTGTTAACATAAAGCAAAGATGGTTTAAATTCGAGGTGGTGTTTTAGAATTCCGGAGTCGGCCGGTTCAAAGAAATTGGAGTTGATCAAAAATAGTTTTAAGTAGAGATGTTATAATTATTTATGTTTTTCCCAATTTTGATTCTCAAATCTTAACATTGAATCTTCGATTCCTTAACATTTCCCATTTCAATCCTTTTCTATGCATCCAACTTTATATTAATATGGATGAAACCCCTGAATCTTTAAGGATATTAGAGATTCAAGAAAATATTGAATTCGAGGCTTTTTTTTTAATCTTTTAAAATTCACTGTAATTTGTTTTATGTCTTTAATGTACCTTTGGTGGTTCATACTCATTGTAATTATAGGACAAACCTAGCAACCAGTCTTCATACCATTAATTTAACACTTATGTGTTTGTTGAGGTTATAATTAATGGATTATATAAAAAAATTATTGCACTTAATTATTAAAACTTTATAACATTTCATTATATTTATATTTATTCTTTTCTTTATCATTTTTTCCAAGATTTGGATTTTCGTTCAAGATTCATAGATAAAAATTAAGATTTTAATTCTTAAAATAGTATATTTGAACCAACTCTACTTGAAAATTAGTTTATTTATTTATATAAAAAATACTTAAACAAAACACCCATGTTTTATTTGTGTAGGATCACCTGAACAAAAGGGTTGAGTACTTTTAAAATTTCCCTGCACTAAAGTGAAGATTCAAAATATATAATAATGGACAAAAGGAAAAAGGTCCCAATTCTGAATATTGGTGTTGTGTTTAAAATTTAAATGACCGAACTTTCATTTACTGGGATTTGAGAGCTAAAATTTTTATAAATTCACTATAAATTTGAGCAATGTAATAATAATAAAAAGGTGCATACAGCCCGAACAGGTAGTAAGACACGGCGCTAATAATAACAGTAAAAAGCCCGCTTTGGTGGCCGCATGGTCTAAGGCGTTACGCTCGCAATAGACTAAACTACCGATGATGGGGAAATTAGGTCTCAATTCCGGTCGGATGTAGTAAGGGTGTTTTTCCCTAAATGATTTTACACTCTCCATCCATGCAACATGCGGGTATACTTCCTTTGATTTCAACCTTCCTCGTCCCTATTACAATAGGGTACTAGGTACATGGCTGTATAACCAGAACAGGTAGTGAAACGCAGCTCTAAAGAAAAAGAGTAAACATATCTTATAGAATATATACATGAGCCATTGGAATATTAAATATACAAATATAAACTGCACCTGCTTATAGCTCCTTTTGTACTCTTTTGAAGCTGTCTCAACTGTGAACTTTGTGCTAAAGATGTTGCACAGCTTTGCACCATAGCCATTCCTGCCTCCCGTAACCTTTTCTTCCTCATCGTTGTAGTTGGAAGAGGTTAGCAAGTGACCAAAGATCATGGTCGGTACATACATCTTTTCATCCTTGTGTTCAACTACCGGTATACCCTGACCATTGTTCCATATGGATATAGTATTATTTTCTCTGGAAAATGGGGGAAATATAATTTTTAAATTGCACTAATTAATTATGTTAAGTTCATTTAGATAAATGATTGTCTTATTACGAGTCCAAATATTACAAATTTGAATACTGAATAAGGCCTAGTGAATGAAAAAATAATTTGTAAATGTTAAAAATGCTTTGTTTCACCACAAAATTAAGTACGGTAATCACCACACTGTAAAGTTGTTTAGCTAGTGATGTTAAATTTTCATGAAAAGCTAATAAAATCAAACAGATACTTTATTTTTAACTCCGACTTAGAGTCCCTCCTTAAATTATTCGAGAGTTTTGAGGGGTGGGGGCTCAGAATCCATCTTACATAAGATTTTTATCAATGTTTATGGCGAGACAAAAATAAAAAAAAGGAAGCCAGAAATAAAATTGATTATAAAATTTCGCTTATATTTAATTCTTTATGATGTGTTACACCTAATTTTACTACAATTAGAGAAGTCTTTATCATCTAGTAAAAAAAATGTGTGAGAGAGGGGAAGGTGAAGGAGGGTGAAAGAAAATATTTACTATCCCTTGGGAAGGTGGAAAATTATTAAAAAAAAAGCCTTACATGATTTAAAGAAAGCCGCCCCTTAGTCAGAGTAACTAAAATTAATATTGAATACATAATGGGGATTGTGCATTTTTCTTGACATATCAAAAATATCATATTCTTCATACCAAATATATCTAGAGTCTTTTAAGAAAACATTTTTTCTTTTAAATTAAATTGTCTTTAACCATAGCAACTAAAGCTTAGTTTTTACTCTTTAAACAAGAGTAACTAAATTCAAGTTGAGGGTTAACAAAGTATCACTATAAAGGGATGTTCATAAGATTTCATGTCGGGGGGGTGATAGAACTTCAAATCAATAAATCCAACAAACTTTTAAAATTAATCAGGAAAAGTTATATATATATATACACACACCTCAAACAATGACTCTATAAAATTAACAAAATGAAATTGACAATAATAGTAATAGAAAGAAACGTGACACAAATAAAAGACTTATGTACTGTTCCCGCTCCTGTCTGCCAGTCTAGTCCATGCGAAACCTACAATTTACAGAAGTACTAACCAACAATGTTTCCCTACCATTTCGTCTAATTCCATATCAATGTTTATGTGCATTGTTTTCATGGTGTCTACTCAACTTGATCAATGAAATTTCCTGACTTTTTCCCTGATCAGTTCCTACAATTCCAGACTCAAAAGTCACACCCTTCCCCTTCCACAGTTTATTAATCTTTTTTTATGACTAATAGGCAATTAAATTGTATTTTAGATAAAAAATGTATTTTATTAACACAATCTACTAGGAATTAGAAAATATGTTACACAGCTACAAAAAAAAAAGCGTTTGAATCAGTGTAATTTCTGATTGTTATATTTCATATTTCGAGTAAGTCAATATTTTTCTGGGTTTTTGTTTGTTTGTATTTTACCAAATTCCTGACTTATTTCCGTTTTTTCCCGACCACTTCAAATCCTCAGATAACTCCAGTTTTCCTAGATGCTAGACACGCTGATTTTACGCGCCACTATAGGATTAAACCAAATACACTAGCACTCCAAGCGAATGTGCACAGAACTGCTTCAATCAATCAATTTAACTATCGATACAAAATAATCTGCCATATCTATCATAAATTTTCACTGTCAATATTACAATATTATATTAGTGTTCACGTAGAGGAAAATTATGTGAAGCTTATATGTGTTTTCTGTTTCTTCTTTTGTTGATAGATAATGCTTTGTATCATTTGAGATTTCAGGGGGGGAAGGGGGGGAGGAATATATCACCCTCACCACCTCACCCTCCTGCATATGCAACTGTTACTATAGTTCTTAGAGCTGACAATGACATGCTGCCCATCTTATAGTTACAAATTTCAGTATTTAAAAATTTCAAACAACGAAAATGTAGTCAATTTTAATTCAGTCAACAAACCAAGTTCCTTTATTTCTAAAACTTAAATATAAACTCACGGATCAATTTCGATTTTTATGCAGTCCATTTTTGGATCTCGCTGCTTATTGTCGGCTGCATTCACCAGGATTTCATCAAATATCTTGTAAAGACCTGGCACATAATTAATTTCTCTTTGTTCCATAACAGACTTCTCAGAATCATATACCCACATGGTTTCCTTCATAGGTTCCACAGACCCTAAAACAATTAGATCTTAATCAAGCATGATTCAAAAGCTCTAAGAAATGCTATTCGTTACAGATCCACACATTTATGATTTAAAGTCAATAGAAAACTGAAAAAGATATTCATTTTAATTTTGGAATGAGACTGAGTCTAAAGCCATTTAACAAGATATTATTTGTTTTTTATAATCAGGAAACTATTTAAGAAAAAAAAACAGTACACCAAAAATTCGAACCCCGACCTCGTCACTGGCAATTCAGTCTAACACAGGAGTGACGTGTTAAGACCATGCGACCACCAATGCAGTTAAAACACAAGGAAGAAGCATAATTTGGACATTTCTCTATAAAAATAGTGTTTATTAAACTATTAGTGATGAGAGAGGTCTACATAACCCCAAGTCAACTCTCGAGTCAAAATAAGTAAACCAACAGAGTGGAAAGACATAATTTTATAATTCTGTTCTACAAAAAGTGTTTGAAAAAAAAATACCCACCAATGTATGTGTCTGGCCGAAGTAGGATATGCTCCAGCTGAGACTTCTTCTGGTAGATTTTTTCAACGGAAACCTTCTTGGATGCCGCCTTTTTTTGTAGATCACCTCTATCATGCGCAGTGCCATTTGTAATGGCTTTTTCAGTAGACGTAGGATTCATTTTTGACAATATTTCCTACAAAGGAGATAAGATTTCTATTACAAAGGACATACATTTAGTATAAGAGAATTCAAGAAGTGGCCTTAATGTGGAATACTTTTCTTAGCACCATATTAATTACTGTAGACCAATTATATATAATGTTGTTGGGTCATCCATCCAGTTAGTACCTAGTATTAAATTCTCTCCTGTACTTGTTTTTATAGTCTATTGTGGAGCGGTTAAAGATAGGGGAAGGTTCAGGAGGATAGCTGCAATTAAAACAGTAAGACAGAAGCTTATTCACTTTTAACTTTATTCAGAATAAAAAAACTCCATGGCATTAGCTCGCAATTGAGTCATACTGACAGAGCAGCCACCGTTTGCTGGCGAAGATAGCGCCAACTTCTGCGGAGAGAGGATGACATGTGGTCAGCACCACAAACACTCCAGCCGCTAATTTAAGTTTTCTAGACCAAAGCCACTACTTTCATTCAAGTAGCTTCTCATAACCTAAAGCAGCTCACCTAACATTACCCATTAGATGTTTCAAGGTTAGGTTAATCTGAGTTATGTACAATGCTAAAAATCACCAATAAAATTATATATATTTTTATTTATTATAATTCTGAGCTTAAGATTATATTTGTAATTATGTTGATTGTAGTGTTTTTATTTTATTTATTTTTAGAGAATTGTTCAAAAGTTATGGAGTATTTGAATGATGTTAAATTAGATTAAAGATATTTACAATTTATATAAGGGATAGTTTGTTTAGTTATTACAAAAAGGTATTAATATTATAATAATACTAAGCATCATGTCTAACTACCCATTCGGATTATATGCTTAAGTACTGATTACTATAATGGGTTAGGAATTGAAAAGGTTGAATATTGAGGAAGTGAACTTGCATTTGCGAAGGGAAAGTGGAAAACCATTTAGGAAAAACCACTTCCAGTTCACCAGAGAGAGATTCGAACCTTGATCTCTCTGTCCTCGGCAGTCTAGTTCAACAAGAAACTTGTGCGTTAGCTAACTACACCACCGAGGTGGGTTGAAAAAAAAGAAAAGGCAATCTCCTCAAATTCATGAACTCGTTTATTGTTTTGAAGTGTTTGTCTCATAGCCAAACATTAAGTTGTTTTCTGATTTTGGGTTTGTTGTACGTAGCCTTTGACTTCTTCCAAAACTTTTTCAATAATCTTGCTCCCATAAATGAGAGCTTCTTCTAGTATGTCAGGCAATGTTTGTAGCTTGTCATGTGTGGTAGTTATGCTGATTACTAATTATTTTCAGTTCTAGAGTGCATGCATATACAGCCACCTCTAAGATGAATAGTGACACCACTGTTAGGATAGTACAATCTTTAAAATTTTGTCTGGAATTATTTCTATTGTTTAAATCTGCTAGAATTCAAATAGCCTTCTTCTGTTTGCTGTAGATTTGATATAGATGAGTTTCCCCATATTCCTAGTCCATAACTGTCTCTCTAATAGTGTAGTAAGCAATTTTTTGCCGTTTTTTTTCAATCATGTCCCACTACCTGTTTGAGTTATATTCATGTATCTGATAATTACTCTTATGGGGTAGGGATGAGGAAATAGCATGTTAGAGGTAATCTACAGTATCTCCGTGGCTTCTTTGGTTCTGACTGACAGCTCACAGCTGACTTCTTACAGTCAACATTTAGGTATATACCTAAATTTTGACTGTCAGAAGTGATACTTGCTAAACACATGGTTTTTGCAGATCATATGGTTCGGCGTAGGGATACATAATTTGATCTGGTAACTTTTCAAAGCCTTCAGCTGTTAGCTGTGAGCTGTCACTCAGCACCAAAGAAGCCATGGGGCTACTGTACCTGCATTTGCATGGAAGGCAAATGGGAAAACATTTAGGTGGGGG
>CABFOV010000608.1:1093-26484 GCA_902141375.1 Timema poppense | reverse complement strand
GGGGGGGGGGGGGGGGGGAAGGTAGACCCAACCTGAATTCAAACCTTGATCTCCCAGTCTTCAGCAGGCCAGTCTAACACAGGAGTGACACCATAAACCATTCGGATTTCAGCCACTGAAGCGAGTAATTTTTTGCTATTGTGGCAGCAGTGATGCGCTTTAGCCTCCTAATAACTTATAGGCTACAGCTAAGCTTTCCACATAAGTTGTCGAGAGGTGTCTATGTTAAGTTTTTGTCTAAAATCACACCAAGGTACTTGGCTTTCTCTGTAGTATTCACCCTAAGTTACTTTATCTTTTTTTGCACCCACGTACCATTTTTTTTATTCATTTACAACAAGGTCAGTTCTATGGAAATATTAAATTCCTATGTATATAGTGCAATAGCTGTTCTTTTTCTCCATCTAGCAGCACAGTGTCATCTGCGTACATCAGTGTAGTGTTATGTGTTCTTGCAGGTATTCAGGGAGATCATTTGTGTACAGAATGAAGTCTTGGTGCAAGCACTGAGCCTCGTGATACTCCTCTTCCTATAGGTAGTTGCTCTGAACTAATTTTTCTTGTTATTTATTTTGTGTGTTTGATTTCGACAACTTGTCTTCTAAATCTAAGATAGCTATTGAACCAGTTTGCAGTAATTTCATCAATACTCATTTTCTTTATTTTCCCTAGCAGTTGGTAGTAGTCTAGGCAGGCAAAGGCATTGCTATTGTCAAACAGTATTGCAGTAGATGTATTGCCTGCTTCCATGTTATCTATTTAGAACTCTACCAGGTTTGTGATGGCTGTGGTAGTCGATTGTCCAACCAGGAAGTCAGGATGACTTGAAACAGTTTCTAACATTATTATTATTAGCACCGCGTCTTATCTACCCGTTTGGGTTATACGCACTTACGCTAATGTGTAATGGTAGGGTGATTGTGAGATGAAATGAAGGACCTACAGTTGAACATGGAATCCGAACCACGATGGAGGTCTGGCATTCCCCACATTCACAAGTTGTGATTAATACACGTCTTGTCAGAGGTGAAGGAAGGGGTTGGTAATCAGATAAATCTATGCCGGGACCGAGGATTGAACCCCGGACCCCCAGCACAGAAGTCTGACATCTTACCCCTAGACCGCCAGGTCACCAGTTTCTAACAGTCTAGCTAGATGGTCTAGGAGTCTTGACAGTGCTATCTTTTAAATTTCTTTGAGAATGCAGGTATTAGTGAACCGGGGCGGTAGTTGCTTGCCCCTAGGGCAATTTTCTTTCTTATATTTGGGGTAGACTTTTGCCAGTTTCAGTTCATTAGGAAAAACTTATTTTCTGAAAGACTTATTAATAATGTCAATCAGTGGTGCAAATAGTTCTTCTTTGTACCTCTCCAGTAGGTTATAAGCTGTCATCCATCCTGAATTTGTTATTATTGTTGTTGAAGTTATGATACTGTACTTTTTACTTGTTCATATGTTGAATCTAGAGATAGATTGACAATTTCTAGGTTTATATCTATGTCCATCATGGGGTTGCTCTCCCAGCTTTTGGCTTTTGTTTAGCATACATTTGCTGTGCTGGTAAAGGCAGAATTTAAGTGATGTACCATTTCTTGAGGGTCTTGTGCTCTTGTTACCGATACCATTATTTCAAGTTCCAAGTGATATTCAGCCAGTGTCTTTTGCTTTACTTTCATAATTTATAACCCTCTACAATACCTTTATCTTAGCGTCTGATTTTGATATGTAAGCCTACCAGTAATTAGCAGAAGTGTTCATTAATGGAAATTTTACATGGTAGCTACAAAACATATTTTACAAAGTTCCCTGATTTTTCAATTTTTCCCCAACTACTTTTTTCCAGTTTTAATGGCCGATGATGATTTTTGTTTTTATTTATTATTGATCACACATTAAAAAAGTTTGTATCTACTAAACATAAAAATGAAAATGTTATTTTATTTAGGTAGGCCTATTATTAACTTTTGTTTTAGCGTTTAGTTGCAAAATTAATGGGATATCTTAGACATATTTTTTAATTCCCTAATTTTTACTTATTTTTAGTTAAATTCCCTGACATTTCCGTTTTCTCTGTCATCCAAAAATACCCTTAATTTTCAAGGTTTTTCCTGTCTGTAGCCACCATGTTTTGGTTTCAAATCATAAGCTAACTTTAATGTTGACATTTCTTTGTATACTCTTCAGTCCAAGTTCTCGTGTATTTTTCAATGCACTTTCAGATAGGGTTGCTATCCGTCATGTCCTTTTTATCATTTGTCCGTATGTCCGGCATTTAAATCTTTTTAAATGTCCGGCATTAAATAATATGTTTATTTTCCACTTTGTAGTTAAAAAGTAAAAAAATAAAAATATTACATGTATCACAGGTCATCATGTGGCAATGTGAGTAATTTAGTAAATGAATATCAGAATATGAACCTGGATTCCTGCGCCTCACCCATCTGGCAACTATGCAGTATAGATTGCAGTGTTGTGTGGTTTCCTGCATTGTCAATATCCAATTTACATTTCTTACCCAAATTACACTCGAGGTCGTCAAAATCCTTTATGCGATCTTCCCATTCTTGGGTCTGTTTTCTCTCTTCATGACATTTTTCAACTTTCTCTTGCCCTATAACTGGGCCTTTCCGGAGCGCAGGAAGCTTTTTAGACAAATAAATCGGAACTTTCTCAAAATATGCTAGGAAAGCATCTCTTGTTAATTTTAAATGATTCCATTTCACTGTCAAAATTTATTCGTTGGACCTCTTTACAGAGTCTTCTCGGATAGCAAAATGTTAATCGAAATGTTTTATACACACCATAGAACGTTTGATTGGTACAAAATCCGCTCGGTGAATAGCTTAGAGCCATTTTTGTTTTAAAACATCGTTACTAGGAAATTGAAATGCCGATACTCGTAGGGATTTTGAAATGCAGTTGCTTTTGCAACCAGGAACGCAACACAACGTGGGCATTACTTGAAATAAGAATCCAAATAAGGAGTTTAAGCATGGCAATGTCACCACGTTATCAGCGAAGTAGAGACTGGCTGTTAGTGCTCAATGCTCAGGTTGGGCGCGTCGAGTGATGTGGCCCTGGGAGTGGGGGGGGAGCCTTGAGGCCTGTACATCTAGTGTGGTCTTGGTTAGAGATTGACGCTAGTAATCATGGTGCTGTGATACTTTTTCCTATTGTAGTACAATATTTTGATTACATAGAAATTGGCATTCAGATGAAAGTATTAGAACTAAACACATGTTCTAATGAAACTTCAGAGACCATTTCCACTTATGTTTCCGCGACTGTAAAGAAACATAACATATCTTCCAAATGAATTGCTTTCAGTGGAGACAATGCAAATGTAAATTTTTGGGAGCTCTTGGTCAAAACCTTGGGAAAAAATTTTTTTTTCTGCACTTAAAAGGGATTAAATTAAAGATATCGTTGGTTTTGGGTGTCCAGCCCATATTATGCATAACTATTCACAGCATGGTGATGATACATTCCCAGTTGACATAGCGAGTAGTTCTCAAAATTTTCAATTATTTTCACACATACACAGTTTGCATGGAAGAATTTAAAGACTTCTGTGAGTTTGTTGAAATCAATTATCATCAGTTCTTGTCATAGCAAGGCTAGGTGGCTAAGTTTATTTCCAGCAGTAGAAAGTTGAACCAAACTCTTTCTATCAAATGAAGGCTTATTTTATCTCCAAGACAACAAAATCTCTTCCTAATAAAGTTAGATGTTTCTTTAAAGAAATTGCTTGTTGACACATTCAGTTAAAGGGATCATTGAGGTAAAATACAATTTTAAACGCCTGACTTGCGAAGAATTTTAGATATACCTGCTGCAAGAACATAATTCATTTCTTCTCTCAAAAATAAGCACTGTGGACAAGTATCATCCTGTAACCAACACAGCTGCAACATCGTCTACACAATCATAAGTTAAGCTGTTTTGAAAATGTTAAATAGTAGCCTAAATAATTTGTATTGCTTTTTTTTAATCAAAAGTCGACATTTTCTGAGAGAATGTCTTGCATTTGAAATTATGACATTGTAACACTACTTTCAGAAGAATTTCTTGATGAATTGAATTGTGCTAGTAACCCAATCTCACAGCCAATTTTACATAGAAACTATATTTTAAATTGATACAGTAGTCTAATATGCTTAATTTATGTAAATGCTTATAAAATATTTCAACAAAGATCACAAAAATAATATTAATGCAAGGCATTGGTATAGACATGTATGCAAGACCAAAATTTTGTACATTTCAAACTGTAAGTAAAGCATTCTTTAAGAACTCATTCTGATTGATTAAACTGTCTCAGTGAATTCTTAGTAGTCACAAACACTATCTTCATAAAATTGTCTTTACTAATTAATTGAAATAGCAATAGCCTTATTATTTTCAAGATTTTCTAAGTTGTTATTTAAGGTGGATAAACAGAGATTTGTTGAAAATCGTAAATTAACTGTTTAGTTTAACTTTTTGATTCACATATTGATGCTAATTTATTAGTTATCTGTACTGTAGATGATCTAACGACAAAACTTAGGGAAGTTAATGTTGATCCTACATTTACAGAATACTGAGGATTTACAAATCAGGACACTGTGTAGAGGGGAATCTGTTATGTAGCACAAACGTGCACTTTATTGATACAGGGTGTGTAGGAGCTTAACCGTTTCCCGGCCCTATTAAAAGAGCCCAATTCCCCACCACTATCCCCTTTATTTTTAATAACATAAAAATTTGCACATGAGTCTATGCTATAAGCAATAACTCGGGATCATAACATATTACGTTGAAATTTTTAGAAACAACTTATTATATTAGGGACCACGTTGACATTACTAGGACCTACACATTATAGTCCAAACATATTATTTAATTAATATTTACAATTAATTTTCAACTCCCAACTCCCCTTTCCTGGTGGTATTCAAGTAAACAATCAATTCTGCAAAGGGGCAAGTCATGCAATTACGAATTACACAACATCCAATGTCTGAGATGTGCCAGTAATCAGACGTTTCTAACAAATAAAATATACCCATGAAAACCAATACTCCTATGTAGGCCATCATTTTATCCTCAGTAGTTTCATACCACTCTTGATCCACTTTACCTAATTTTTGTTGTCTAAACTTGGAATATTTATTTGTATTTTCGGCAAAGCGCTGGAAAATGTTACTATCTAACACTAGTTTAATGGAACCTACAGGTAAGTCATGCAAAGGACCAGTATTGCCCAGAAAAAGTCTTACAGCATCAGCACAATCACTACCTCCATTTAAAGTGTTTTCCAGATACTAACCATAACTTTTAGCAAATAATTCAGTAACTTCAATATCATTATTACACTCGATATCAATAAAGTTATCGTCAGAACTATCAGATTCACTGCCAGATACGTCTTAATTGAGCTCCAAAACAATCAAATCATCTTGTAAGGAGGCAATTCTAAAGCAAAACTAACAGTTAAACTAAAAACGCAAAGAAAATAGTTAATTTCATACGAGCTATACCTCTGTATATTAAAAAATAACTAAATATAAAATAGTTAGCAAATAGCCCAACAGATGGCTTAGTGCCAAAATACGGCTGTGCCGAGAACGACAAATTAACAGCTAGCGCTTTCAAGAACTTGGGCCAAGAAAGGGTTAACAATGGCATTGTTAATCTAGCATTCAGTTGATTATAGGCTATGTAATTAATATAGGTCTTCAGGCATATATATATAGAGAGAGAGAGAGAGAGAGAGAGAGAGGCTATATTTATTATAAATTAAAACGATGAATTGAAACAATTCATTTTGCGGATAAAACTTCATGTGGTACTAACGAGTCGAGCTACCACTTTTGTATAAACATATATATGAACTAAGACAGCAACAATGTAATGGATTTGTATGGGCTGAATAGCCAATGTAAAGAGAATAGAAAGGTTGCGCCACCAGGAGTTGAGTATGCCATTGCTTACATCACCCAGTATAAATAAGATATATTTTAATACAAAGACATAAAGACATCCACCGCATGCCTTTATTCATGAGTATGCCTAACTAATGATGTTAATTTGATATTGGTGTGTATTTAAAAGGTTTATTTATAATTTAAAGTTCCAGAATGTGACTTGATTTTTCACTTAGTTTGTCTTCCATATAGCTTAATTACACCAAATATTGTTTCCAGCCTGTGGCCTGGGTAGGTTTTTTATTCAAACCATATATTTTCCACTGCCGGCTTGCTAGGCCTATCGTAGCTTCATATTATGCCTTATAATCTAAGACTAAAACTAGGACGAGCACAACATCCAGTCCCTGGTCATTAATTTATAAATGTGAAAGAGTTAGCCCATATTCTACTAATGATACATTTTTTGACCATGTTGGGAATTAGACCTGGGACCTACAGCTCATTAGGCAGACACGCTACTGACTGAGCTAAGATGTTGGGTTCTTCCATATAGCTATGAGTCTATAACATGCTGTCATATGTACCGAGTGATCACACACGCTCAGCATTCAGACATGTGTGTTTCCATTTAGCACTACCTTCTATTCTCTTTACATGGATGAAGCCTACATAATGGGCTAGGAAACTGTCAAACAAAATATTATAATAGTATAATAGTATGTGTAACATAAAGGACAAGGAACAAGTCAACGCAATATCATAGTAGGCCAAGTTAAAGTATAAGGGACAAATTTCCATTTATAAACCATCACTAAACAAGACCAAATAAACACAACATTTCAAAAAATTGTTATTGAAATGGAAATTTACTTTACTTTTCTTCAAGACTTGATATAAAATATATATGCTTAGAATAAACTTGAAAAATTTTGAACACTAAGCTTCTATTGTCGTTTTCAAACAACATAAAATTATCATATAACGTTGTCAAAGTTAAAATGGAATTCTTTATTCAAAATAAACGAAGGCCAATCAAAGTGCGACTATGCTGTTTTATGCACTTTGATTGGTTACCGCGGAGTACCAAACAAATCAAATATAATTTTACATTTGAAGCCTGTTAAACTTTAAATTTGAAGATGAATAAGATAGGAATATAAGCAAATATTATACTTACTTTCCCTAATTTTAAAATAGCAAATCTTCCACGAGCTAATAAAATAATGTATATTAGTATAGGCGAATTCTGTCGCCGACCGTTTACGTCCAATCACCCCGCCAGAAGTGAACAAAGCCTGTGAAGAAAAATAATAAACTACTTATAGAAACAGCTTTAGATGTAGAAACTTGTGGAAAATGTAAACAACACAATATGTACAAAATAATGAGACGCTGTTAAGACAAAAATATTACTTTTAGTCAAGAACAAAGCTCGTCAAAGTTTTACTCTTCTAGATTTATATTTTACCATCCGCCATTGTGGTAGTGGTAGAGAAACATAAGAAATAAGAATAAAAATAAATTAGCAACATTACCTGATTTCTTCTCTAAGTACTTAAAAAACTGGTCAAGTCAAGACTTTTGATTGCTCAATAGCCATTTTTTTTTAAATACAGAAAGATAAATAGACTATGATAAAGCAAAAAAACATATTTAATTAGAATCTGTGTTGACAGGTATTTGTATTAATCACCCTAAAAATATATTGTGTTCTCTAAGCCACTAAAACAAGTTTTTCATTATAAACTTAACTATATAAATAGTAAGTCAACACAATATTCATAACTGCTGAAATCTAAAATTAATTAAATTTAAAGAGAATATTTAGAGTTAAATAAAGAACTAAACGAATGGTTAGGTAATCACAAGGTTATTAATTTAGACAAATACAAATAACAGATAGAAACATTCTATTTTCAAATGTTTGCTAATAAAAGACCACTCCAAATATATTTTAAGAAATTTTCAAAAACATCTAAGAGAAAACCCATTCTTGCTTGTCAACAAGTCTGTGGAATTTACCTAGGACGATGACGTAACAATATTTTTCCTGAGCAAAACTTTTGAAGGAGAGCAAACACTCACCAATGACCTAAAGAAATTAAACCAATATTATAAAAAGTGGAAACTATGACTAAGTGTGACTCATTCCATTTGAGTAACCGCTTTGCAAACAAAGAGCTAAACTTTGTACACCATAAAGGGAAACTACAACATAGCCGAAACCCTAGATATCTTAAAGTGATACTTGACAGATCCTTGTCATGCAAGAAAAATCTTTAAATAACTGGACTAAAACTCAAAACAAGAAACAATATTAATAATAATATTATTCTCCTGTGTAGAGTAGAAGTAACTACATCAATAAGGTTGATGTCCATCTGAAGGAAGCAATAAGGATAGTGTCTGTAAATATCTCAATAACACCAATACCGTGGCTTCCAGTATTCACCAACATAGTACCTCCAGATCTCCGCCAACAACAAGAAACAATACGTGAATCGGAGAAACTAAACAACCTATCATTCCCAAACAACCTACCAATCCGCGATACCCCAAACAACATTCCACGTGCCAGATTAAAAATCTAGAACAGTATAGGAGCGTTAACCCAACAGAGGCATTTGACTAAAGAAGAATGGTGAAATCTATGGTCATCCTATTATTACCAGGTATCATAAGATCAATTAGATCAGTGGTTCCCAACCTTTTTCAGACTGCGTACCCCCAGCTGGCTTGGTTCCTTTCCGCGTACCCCCTACCCCAAATCCTCCGGCCATCCCCCTCCACCCCCCACCCTTAATTTTTTCACCTATTACAGATTCAGAAAATTTCTCCAAAAAGGTATATGTTGAATTAAAATAAATGGTCTATTTTTTCCATCATATAGTTTTTTATTTTTGAAGTAAGCAAACAAATTAACACAAAGATTGGAAAAATGAAAAATTAATGTGATATTTGGGACTGTATTGAGTTACATAGTTTTGAAAAATTAGGCTCAAAAGAGGATAAATACAATCTCAAATCCGGAGCTGCGTCTAATTTGCTTCTATATTTATTTTTTATATAAGTATACGAAGAAAACGCCCGTTCAACAAGCTCCGTGCTAGCAAACGCCAACAAAAACATTATTGCTTTTCTAGAAAGTTCACTGTATTCGTCACCACGACGAGTCCAAAAGCTGACTAGATTCACCATTCCACCATTGAAGAGGTTCTTCAGAGTGGTATCTGATGCGAGCTCTAGCAAATTCTCCTTTTCAGGAATCGACAATGAAGCAAGTTCAAAATACTCTTCTTTGAAAGGATTAGATATCCACCGATCTCCCATTTCCGGCTTTGAAAAATATTTTTCAAACGAGGATTTTAATCCTTCCAGGTGCTCAATTATCTTATCACCGACTGTTAAATTTAGCTCGGCTTGTGACAAGAAATCGTGAAGTGTTTCGAACACTTCAGGCTGTCCTTTTTTAATGCACTTTGCCCAAAAATCAATTTTTTTTTTCATGGATTCAATTTTGTCGACAACTTGAAAAATGTTACAATTTTTTTGAAGTGAAAGATTGAGTTTATTAATCTGGTGGAAAATGTCACTCAGGTATGCAAGGCTTTGTAACCATTCAAAATCATGAATCCTGGATCCAAGATTTTTAAAAGGATGCTCTTCCAAAAATAGGGCTACCTCGTGTCGAAGTTCAAACAGCCGCGTCAGGACTTTACCCCGGGACAACCACCTAACTTCGGTGTGCAAAAGTAAAGTGTTGTGAATGATGTCCATGTCTTCACACAGTAATTTAAACAACCTGGAGTTAGTAGGATTTGCCTTGATAAAGTTGACAACCTTGACCGCTTCATCAAGAACGTTTTTCAAATCTGGAGGCAAAGGTTTCGACGCGAGGCTCTGTCTGTGAATACAGCAGTGCGTCCATTTCATTTTTGGGGCGACTTCTGCCACGCGCGCACGAAGACCTGAGTAGCAACCTTCCATGGATTTTCCTCCATCTGTGGTGAGCCCAACGCATTTTGACCATTGAATTCCTTTTTCAACAAAATAGTGATCAATTGCTTCAAATACGTCTTTACCAGTCGTACGGCCCTTCATTGGGTGACAAATAAGGAGATTCTCTTCAAATTCTAAGTCTTTCAAGTACTTAACAATTACAAGTAGCACAGAATATTGCGCAACGTCGGTACTTTCGTCGACTTGAATAGAAAAAAAATCACAAACTTTGACGTGACTTATGACTGTGCTCTCAACATCGTCTGACATGTCCCGTATTCTTCGAGACACCGTGTTATTTGAGAGAGGTATTAAGCTCATTTTATGAGCACTTTCCTCTCCAAGCATGCATCTGACAGCATCTTTGAGGCACGGTGAAATTAAATTTTCACCAATGGTGTGGTTTTTACCTCGTCTCGCAATACGATAGCTAATGTAGTAGGAGGCCTCGGTAGCTTTGAATGAATCACTTTTGGTGGATTCAAAATGTTTTTTAACGTTTACAGAACTCTGAAGTTTCAACCGTAGAAAAAACGTGGCATCTTTATCTTTATGCTCGGGATGTTTGGTATGTAAATGGCGTGTGAGCAAAGAAGGCTTCATTGAACCGTTGCTTAATACTTCCCCACAAACAACACAGAGGGGCTTAGGGCAGTCCTCTTCTCCTATATATGAAAACCCGTAATTAATGTAGCTGTCCAAATACCTTCTTTTCTTGGTTATTATTCCCTCTGAAGAAGAAGAATAAGAAGAAACTGCAGTTTGTTTACTCACATGCTCTGGCAATGGTTCTTGTACCTGTTGTGGTGTCGTATTGTTGGTCCAATCAGTGTCGAATGATGTGCACGGCACTTCATTTGTTGTTTCAGTCAACTTCCGCTTCCGCACAGATCCAGTTTTTAGCCACTGATCCATAGCGTAAATCACGTGATTAGTAGGTAGTTGGTAGAAAAATTGACGTATTATTATAGCAATAACAAGCATACGACTCAATACAAACTACCACAACAAAAGTTAAACACAACACTAATTTATTCTTTGTTTTTATGCACAGCCCGGCACGCGTCAATTATCAAGTCTAAAAGACCGAGGAAGGGTGAGCCGCGAGGAAGGAAAGCGCCAATCCTGAGCGGAGGGATGTAGGCGAGGGGTTGGGCGCGGGCAGGAGGGAAGGCCGATCCTTCCAGCGGACACAGCCCCTTAACCTTTCTCAGCGGCGTGGGCGGGAGGAGGCAAGGCCGCTCCTTCTAGCGGACTCAACCCCTCTTTCATAGAAGATTTTAATGATATGGAGGCCAATATTACAACTGACAATATTAGTAAAAACCTCTATCTACTTTTTAAAATTCTTTTTCATATGTTTTTAATTCTTATTTTTAGCTGGTGGCCGCCATTACCATTTTCTTTTCGCGTACCACCCAACGGCCTCTCGCGTACCCCCGGTTGGGAACCACTGAATTATATCGACAAATACACTCCCAGGCATAAACCTACCATTGAAAATATGGAGCTTCCAAAACAGAATCAAGACTGGTAACGCTAGAAGTAAGGTAGCGATACATTAGTGGGGAATAGCTGACAACTCCCAATGTGACTGTAGGGCTTTTTAACAGTCATTGTATCAGATCATACATGCATGTCTAATCAGAAAATTTAAAGGAACCGAGAATGACTTTATTGATGTCAGGGCCGCAGCTATCAACTGGATGCACTTATTGGACATCACATTGTGACGTTATCCATTATGATAATACGTCTACGATCACTAATAATATTGTTAATATGCTTGTTATACTTATAGCATAAATTTTTTACGTTTTTTAAACTAGTTAATTAATTTTATCAAGGTTCTGCAGATGTATACCAGACGCTAAATAAATAAATTCAAAATACATAGCTTAAAAGGGTATTCCACTTAGCCAACAATTTAATTTACTTCCAATCGCTTTTATGCACATTAAAAACAATGACGGCTTGTAGCTAAAACAATATAATAAAGGAATTGATAATAATGATACCTTTTTAATAATGAAAACTTTTTTAATTTATAAATACTCATATTTTAATGCGAAATTATAATCGAAATAATTAAGAAAGACAATAATTAGTTTCGTTATGAGATTGTGAAAATAAGACTGCCAAGTAAGAAAATCGAGTACTTTTAAAAAGAATCGGAAATGTAACACCCTAGGTTAGCATGCTTTTCGATTGTGTATTTTATATCTGCGAGTAATTTGTATTGAGAAGGCATGTGCGACAATTGTAATCTAGTAACATATTTAGTTCGTTACAAGCCTGCGTTTTACCCCAAACTACCCAAAATAAACGTTTATGTGGGTGTGGAATAGTTCAACCCGGTTGAGTGACATTTAAAACATGAAGGGTCATTTTTACGGAGCAGCCTAAATTGTTGATGAAAAGTGAGCTCTAAGCGAATATGCCTTTTAAATGGAAATAGCAAAGTAAGCAGTCCAGCCAATAAGGTCGATTCTCACTTAGCTGGTAAGCAAAGAGAAAATAAAAGAATAACAAGGTCAGAGTAAAGTTACTCGAGTATTCCCGGAAAAATCGAGTACAACCGATTACTCAACACAATCGAGCTACTCGATTGTGCTCATCACTATTGCAGGGTAAATCCAAGCGGCATTATGTTTACCGCGATCAATTCGAAAATCTTAAAACATAACTCACCGTTTCTAGTAAAATACTTGGTCAATTAGTGGTTTTTTTTCAGAATTTGTTATAAAAAACTTAAAATACATTAGGGAATTATTAAAATTCCCATATTCCAATTGGTTTGCTTTGAAAAAAATGTTTAAAGTTGATAGTTTAGTAGTCCCACTGCACTAACATTTATTTATAGTTAAATGGAATATATATAGGTAATTAGGTTATTGACGCAATCTTTGTTTATTATATATCCTTTGGATATTATATTAACTGTTTATATCTAAAGATCAGAAATTAAATGAGGCTCTGATCTGTGTATTTTAACTGAAGATTTCTAAGTATTACTTTTTGTGGATTATTAAATGCAGTTGGGCTCTGTGCATTAATTGGATAGTGAAAGTTGTTTTCAGTTTTTTTTTTGTGAATTTACAGATTATTAATTAGTGCTAGTATAATGTGGTTTTTTTATAGATCTATCAGTGTATTTAATAAAAACATGTACTGTATTTAAAAGAAATTAAAGTGAAAATTGTAAAGTTTACTAAAAATAAATTGGTGTTCAAAGTAGCCTCATGTTTGGGGCTACTTTGAAGACCAATGTGTTGGTATTATAGCTTTATATTCATCATAGCAAGGGGCTTCTTTGATACATGATTAAAAAAAAGTCAGGGTTCTCTGAATATTTTGATACAGTTTATTATATTCAGACAATGTTTCAGGGTTGAGATTTTATAAAATAAATGTGTACTTACCCAAAAATCTTTGGATTGATTCTTTTAATAATTTATGATTTGTAATAGAACAGGTTGTCCTACTTAAAATTTACTAATTAAATGCTTTCAACTAAACTGATTTTTCTTTTTATCACTTATAATAGTGATAATAGTCTGTATTTTGTAAAGTGTTCAGGGTTTTGGGCCCTTAGCTCTTACCCATTTCATGTATAAAATTATATTAGTTTGCCTTTGTTTACATATTAATATACTAAAGATACTGAGAGTACTAAACCTATAAATACATTTTGTTTTTCCATTCATCTAGGCCTAATTTAATTCTCTTTATTACTATGAAATGGTTACTTATAAGAAAGTGTGGGGTTTTATGGTAATTATAAGTTATGAAAATCATAACCAAAGTTGTAAGCAATATATGTTTTAAATTTCAATTCATTAACTTCATTTTCAGGCCTTTAAACTTTTAATCTAATGGTTTTTCATTATTTAAAGTCTTTGTTGGAAGATTAGAGTCTTCCAGATTTATTACTTTTACTTTTCATTTTAAGCATCGTGCAATGTATTAATAGCTGAACCCGGAAGCTGGTAGATGCACCTGTGGCTTACACGTGTGGTCTTTCAGGGGAGGGGGAGGTTTTGGCGCGGACTCCTGGCCAATCAGTGCCTCTGGTTTAGCGTCTGTTTTTGACCTTATGTGGAAGGAAAGCGTCAGACGCGGCACTGGCCGGTTAGCATTCAAACAGAGAAGACCTGTATTCACTAAGTACCTTTCGTAACATGTAGAGATAGTTTTCGAGATGGGTGAAAGGAGAGTTAGACCAGATGGCTAAACAACCAATACGCTAAATAATTATCCGTATCAATGTCATAAATAATTTGTCTTTCTAAATTAAGTAACCATGGTACCAACATGTATAATATTCAGTTAAAATAAAACTTCAAATTCTACGCTAAATGGTATCTCTTTAATCGGCTGTGTCCATCTACCCCCACCATTAACTATATAACCCCGAGATGCTCTACTGAAAACAACTGACTGCCGTGGATGACACCGTATGATGAAGAGGAGCAGGTGATAACGATGAGGCTGGTGATCAAAACAGCTGAACGAAGGGTGACTGGTTACAAAAATGGCGCAACAACGTGGGGCTAGTAATCAAAACTGATGACAACACCAGCCCCCGACTGGTTACAATATGACCACTTTATTAGTGCACAAAATACATGATTTTTGATGATTTAAAGCAATGTGGGTATTAAAGAGATAATGTAAAAATAAAATACTTAATTTATTTAAACATACACAAAATTAATATGTTTATATATGACCCAGTTTCCAATCTTCTAACACAATTCCCCAGGTCCTTTTCAAGGGTCAAAAGACAGCAACATCAAGAGGGTGTTTAAAGTGTAGTGTTGCTGGGCAACCAAACAAAATTAATATAAAATTCTTTACATTTTGACAGGACATTAACGGATAAATTATTTGATAGGTTATCACCTTACCATTTTTAAACTTTGCCCATTGCACAAGTATTGTTGTAAACCAATCTTGGTAGCAACATTCATCAAATCAACCTGATCTAGTCCTATTAAATCTAGAGCCAAGAGGACCTTTTTTAGTTTAGGTAGACCGCATCTAGCCCCAGCTTTGTACACAACATATGGTGACAATATTTGACCAACATTTGTAACCACAACCAGCCCCATGGTGTAGTGATAAGATCACCTGGCTACGAGCCTAGGGGTCCCAGGCTCAGTTCCCGGCTGGTACCTTTGGTATTTATCTCTTTAGAGGGATAATTCCAATCATCAGGGTTTGGTTAGTTAGACTTAAGTTAGGTTAAGACTCACCCAGACTTCACAACATCTCATTGCGGATACGACGTGTAGACAACCTACTATGGTGTACCCTAGGCAACGCACTGTGCCACCGGAGCAGCTAATAGTCTACATATAAGGCGACCAAACCTGGACATTAAAGTGCCTTCCAATCAAATGTGCCAAATGATAAAAATAATTTTAAAAAAAACACCTGTAACTGCAAACATTAGGTACTGAAGTTGCACTCTTGCTAAAATTCATCATCCTTTCCGATCTTTTGGATTTCCTTTTAAAGATCATTTTTCTGCTTTTGAGAGCATCAACAAGATTTGTCTCATTGTAATTGAGAATATTCCCGGGAGGAATAGATATAATATTCTCTTTCAAATGATCAAAATGATTTATTATAGCAAAAGTAGTTGTTTTGGCTCTATTTTGCTTGATGTTTTGGCAAATTCTTTGGGTAAATGTACCCTTATATTATCGAATAAACTTATGAGCTCATTCAGGACCTGGTAGATTATTCTTGAAGCATCAAATACTTCGCCCGTTGGAATTTAAGTAAACTTTGGCCAGTACTCACAATATCAATTTATCAAATGGGTAACCCCACTCAGATAAAAGAATCGAATGGTCAACAAATATCGATTCTTCTTCAATTGAAAAAAGTGTCGGGTAGCTTACCCATATTTTTTAGATGGTAATGCGCTTTTTTACCAAATCATTAACTGATACATCATTGGTACCACCAGGTCTACATCTTCATATTATTAGTAAATGTCCCTAAACTATTTTGTGCCCAAGTCACAATCGTCAATGATATCAAGAAGTCGCAGATTAGTCCAGCCCTAGTTAAACTGCCAACTAGGTGTTTAAACACTCTTTTGTATGTGGCTCTCTATATATCTGTTCAACTGTCACTGGAAATGATAATAAATAACTTTATTTTATAATAAAGGAAAGTGATAAAACTAAAGAAAAAGGAAAAATAAACTATTAGGAGTAAATTTGATGAAGAAAGCCCACCTAGGGAAAGAGGAAAAAAATGTGGGAAGAGTCCAAAACACAAATATTTGTGTTTTTTCCTCTTTCCCTAGGTGGGCTTTCTTCATCAAATTTACTCCTAATAGTTTATTTTTCCTTTTTCTTTAGTTTTATCACTTTCCTTTATTATAAAATTATCTAGCCATTGGGCCACCTCATTTTTAAACATAATAAATAACTTTAGAAGTTTTTTTGTGTGTGCTCCAAGTCTTACTATCTATCCAGATTAGTTGCATATATCACACTAATGGAGTAAGGATGAGGAACATAAAATGGGGAGAAAGTGTGCCTGAATACGCATGGAGGGAAGGTGAGAACTCACCCATTGATGGAGTTCTTCATTTGTGGTGTTCGGGGATGGGGTGGGGTTAGGGGGTGTATGCAAACAAATACACACTTTCTTATGTCTGTAAAGTGTCCAGAAAAAAAAAAAAATTATGCTGATAGTTAATTAGTGAGAGCGCTACTTCATCAAAACCTGTGCCAGAGCATTGCTCCAACACAACTCAGCTCACCTTATTCATTTTAATTCTGTGAATTGAATGAAAATAATTAACAAGTATGATATGTGTAAATGTAAATGTTTGGATATTTTATGAGACATGTTACTGTACTAATTATATACAGTATGTGTATATATAGTTTGTTTGCTATTAAAAGTTACATAAATTAAAATGGACAACAATATGAATACAAACATTTCCTTCTTCTGTTACCAACATAGAAAAGGAGTTTAAAATTTCATATTATTTAGTATACATAGTAAATATTATTTACTTATTAATGTACCATGTAAAATACATTTTATTTTATGACAATGTAGATTAATGTATAAATGTGAAATACAATTTATCACAAAACATGTGTTATAATAAAGAGTTTTTCTCGACTAGAACACTGCTCTTGGGCCAAATAAAATTCACAAATGCCTGTTAAGAATTCGCTTAAGACCAACAGTATGGTCAAAGAGGCGGGGATTGAGAAACTCCCCTCTCATGTCCAGAATGTAAAACAGCCTGTGACCTTCAACTTTGATGGGCAGTTGCACCTTGGCACTATGTCTACTCTCTTCGCAGCTAACCTGAGAACAGTGATTTATTTTGTTATTCCAGAAATACACACAAAAAAGTAACAAAATGTGGAGTGGCTTTTAATACATTTTATCATTCTTCAAAATGTACCCAAAAAAGTTTTCAATCTAATAATATTTCAAATATATACACGTAATAATTTAAAAAGGTGAAAATTAACTTTGTTATGGATATAAACACTAATTATAATAGGAATCCAACTTTCGACCACCAGGAATGATTTAAAGTCACTAAAACTTGATATTCTAGATATGTGTCTCAGGCCCTTATTTGATTTATTAGTTATAAAGTTAATTTAAAAAGTAAGGGTGAACTGGGATCTTGAACGACCGGAGAAAAAATGTCTAGAATTTATCCATTCACGAAAGTCAGGTAGGGTTAGCTCTTTTCCAACAAGTTTTGGCCAGGAAACAATGTGTTTATTGTTTCTGATCAATGTGCATTGTTTATCTTTTGTAGAAAATCTTCTTTATTCATTATGTAGCATGCTTAGGAAAAGGAGAATGGGGGGAGAGATAGTGATATTTTAACAATTGTGGAAATATAAAGTTGGGAAGCAAATGACTATAGTATTATTTTGGTAATAAGATCAGTAGAAGTTAGTTACTCAAGTTACTAAAACAATTTTAATATATTTATACATCAAGTCATGTTATCTGCATTTGTCCCTTATAAAAGATATTATCAATACCTATAAAATAACACAAATAATAAAGTAAAATGTTATCAATGTTGGCAGCAAAGAAATATGTTTAATTTTTTTTTCTACTGTTCTTCCAACCAAATTTGGGTATAACTGTTCTCTGTCTATCAGCAGTTATTTATTAGGTTTGGCAAGTGAGAGGCCTTGAAAGACTTAGAGATAAGGTTAAAGCTCTAATCTACTATACCATATTTTGAGGAGTAGAAATGAGGGAAAGGGGAGGGAGAGAGTAATTTGTCAAGGTCAACTATTTACAAGGTGATATGGCAGTCTAGGGGTAAGGTGTCAGAGTGCCAGGCCTCCACAGTGGTTCGGATCCCACATTAAACTGTAGGTCCGCCATTTCATCTCACAATCACCCTACCACTTCACATTAGCGTAAGAGCGTATAACCCGAACAGGTAGTAAGATGCGGTGCTAATAATAATAATAATAATAATAATAATAATAATAATAATAATAATAATAATATAATAATAATAACAACAACAATAACTATTAGCAAGCATTCAGCCTGTCTATTGTTGGGGAACCAAACAGAGTAGAAATTACAGAGGAATTAATCTAAAGAACCTTTAGGGAGTGTCAATTTTATAAGTAAAAAAATTAAAGTTCAGGACATTTAAGAAGGGTAAAAAAATCCCGATCCTGATATATTTGACTCATTTCCTGTCCCATTCCCACAGTAAAATATAATTCCGACCACCCCTACTAATTAAATATCAAAAGCTCCCGATAATACTTCCTTATGGCTTATTGTCTAATTTTCCTTTACATCATTGATTTAACAGACTATGAATGTAAATACAAATCTAATTTTTCTTTCTTTCAACCATTTTGGCAATAAACCTATGAGTTTCCAGTCTTCAAATAATGGGCTTCCTATAGAAATTAGACTGTAGCTGTGCAATGGAGTACATGGTACTGTACTTCAAATGAATTAAATATAGTCAAAAAATGACACCTACACACAGGAATTGAACCCAAGTCCTTGGATATCCTTGATAATGTACGAGCAGCGGATCAATGCTTTAGCTCCAAGTAGTCGATCAATATATCATAGATTCGCTCTTGAAAAAACTATGAATGAAGAACTACACTACATTTAATTAAATTTAGTAATTATGTGGTTACAATAACTGTGATTAATTGATTGTTTGAAATAGAAATAAATCATAGTAAGAGGGATAACCAGCATATTCACGTCAGTAATGAAAGAGCAGAATTTAATCACTATAACCAGAAGACATACATTTTTCTAATTAAATAAAAATACATTTCAATAAAATTAATCAACAAAAATTTGATATTTTAATTCACTAATGATTTTTAAATATATCCATGAATATTGATATTGTGTAAGTCTATAGCAATCAAAAAGCGAAATCCTAAACTTTTTTCATTGTGCCTGACTACCCATCCACGTTCACTTAGGCTAGTGGGATAGGTTCGAGGAAGGTGTAAATTAGAGGAAATTGTAGTAGCATTTAAGTGGGAAGTTTGCCAGTATTTAGGACAAACCACTCTCAAAAGAACTGGTAGATATTCAAACCCAACCTCTCAGTCATTAGCAAACCAGACTAAGTAAGCTTATTATTTTGTTTGTGTGCCCAATGATGGTAGTAAAAAATTTTAAAAGTAGGGGTGAACCGGGATCTTGAACGGCCGGAGAAAAAATGTCTATAATTTATCCATTCGCGAAAGTCAAGTAGGGTTAGCTCTTTTCCGACAAGTTTTGGCCAGGAAACAATGTGTTTATTGTTTCTCATCACTGTGCATTGTAAACTCAGTAAAGTTATTTAGCTAATTCTGTAAGATTAAAACACTTTAAAATTAAATTTAATAGTTTTTCAAAGTAAACTTTACACACTATAGTACTTAGATTAGTACACCTTAGACAATATACTCAGCAGAGTTATTTAGCTAATTCCATAAGATTATGACATTACTATCCTCTTTCAAAATGATTGTCTTAATACTGCAGTCACTGTAAGCATTTTGTTAATAAGTGTAATCACCCACTTCAGTAACAGTCTTAAGGCATAACTCTGTTAGAATGGCTTGTTGAAGACAGGGAGAACAGGGTTTGACTCTTGGTTGGATCTACTTGGGGTAGTTTTTCCTAAAGGGTTTCCCACAAATGCAGGTAGATTGCCTTTAAAAATGCTTCCTTTTTCATCCCTTCCCTGTTAGATTAATTATCATATATGTGTATAACCTCAACAGGTAGTAGGACATGGTGATAAAAAATTAAAATATTAAATAAAGTGTAATCAAATAATGCTTAGCAAAACTAACACAATTGTTTATTTCAATTTTTAAAAAGGACAAAGCAAATATGAAAAACAATGAATAAATTACATATTCGTACCTTGTTCAAATTAACAGTAGTAAGCCTGTTCTTTCCAAATGGTGTGTAACTTACAAATGTGACAATTTTGCCACCTTTATGGAGTACCAAGTACCGAATTGATTTTAAGGTGAACAGCCATGATGAGGCCAAAATTCCATATGCTGGAAATAAATTAAAAACAAACATGAAATCATTCATTTAGTAAAGAATATCTTTTCACGATTAAACATGTAAGTAATAGTTATTTTCAGTGTGGGTGGATGGGGGTTATGGAGGGGAAATCCCCCGCCCCCCCAAAAATTATAATAAAACTTTTAGGTAGTTTAAAGATGTTGTTGAGGCAAGATACAAAGTTCACACTAAGTTAACATAATAAAAACAAAATGTGCTTGGAGCACAAACTGAAGAAATTTTGAAAACTCTGAGAGTGATACCAGCTACATCAGAAAGAAGTTTTTCAATACTTAGCATAAAAAACCATCTTCGCTTCACCATGAGGCAACAAAATCACCCGTGTTTGCTGAATGCATATCCTGAGAGGCCTAACAAACTTGAAATTGCAAAACTAGTTAGTGGTCTTATAGCTAGTAACGGATTTAGGGCAAATGTGTTAGGAAACCTACTTTCATTTTTAGTGTTTCATAATTTTTAGTTGAGCCACATCAGATATAATTTTTCTTAATTTGTTTTGTGTGTAGGGCCTATTTATTCTAATGTTTGGCATGCATAAAATAAATGAGAAAAATGCATAATGAGACCATTAAATATTACATTTTCCAGGTCTTTTTTTCTTAATCTCAAAAATGTTATCCCAATAACAGCACATGATTATATTTACTCCCCCCAAAGAAAAATGTTCCTTCACCACTGGTTATTTTATATGAATGTTTGAACAACCTTAGTAAATAATTAATTTCTTGTATTATTATTATTATTATTAGCACCGCGTCTTACTATCCGTTCGGGTTATACGCACGTATGCTAATGTGTAATGGTAGGGTGATTGTGAGATGAAATGGAAGACCTACTGTTTAATGTGGAATCCGAACCACGGTGGAGGCCTGGCATTCCCCACATTCACAATATGTCTTGTCAGAGGTGAAGGAAGGGTTTGGTAATCAGATAAATCTGTGCCGGGACCGAGGATTGAACCCCGGCCACTAGCACAGAAGTCTGACACCTTACCCCTAGACCGCCAGGTCACCGTAATTTCTTGTAGTGTATATAAATAATTATATATTAATCAATGCACTCAAGTCAAATTAGAGATACAAATTTACTCTCCAATTTGACTTAAGGTGCGGCAGGCCAGATTCAATTCCAGCAGAGTTAATAAATGCAGGTGGTAAAGTACTATTAATAGAAATTAAATTGTTATGTTCCATATGGAGCCATGAGATATTACCAGAAGAATAGAAGGAAGGTCTTATAATAAATATTTTCAAAAATGGAGATACAACTGTGTAATAACTAGAGGATATCTTACTACTACTCGCTACCAACATGTTATAAAATTTTATCAAAACTAATTTTAATGATATTGACGTAATATGCAGGGAAAATAATTGGGGATCATCAGTGTGGATTTCGACTAAATAGATTAACAAAGGATTAGATTTTTATTACAATATTTTGTAAATATTATCAAAAAAACAAGGATGACCTGGTGGTCTAGGGGTAAGGTATCAGACTTCTGTTCTGCGGGTCCGGGGTTCAATCTTTGGTCCCGGCACAGATTTATCTGATTGCCAAACCCTTCCTTCACCTCTGACAAGACGTGTATTAATCACAACTTGTGAATGTGGGGAATGCCAGGCCCTCACCATGGTTTGAATCCCATGTTAAGCTGTATGTCCTCCATTTCATTTCACAATCACCCTACCACCATTACACATTAGTGTAAGTGTGTACAACCCGAACGGGTAGTAAGACGCGGTGCTAATAATAAAAAAAAAGAGTGGGAATACATCATGCTGGCTCATAAATTATACATAGATTTCTAAAAGGTCAAAGATTCAGTTAAAAGAAACAAATTAGCTTACTTATATGAAATTTTAGTTAAGTTTGGGATACCCACATAAACGAGACACTGAGAAGTAGGATAACAATAGACAAAACTTAATGTCCCACGATATAAGGATGAGATGTGACCTAGGCCTACTACAAATATGGATCAATAGCTGGATAGCCTGGAGATGTCTTCCGAGGTATGAGAGTCAGACCCTGGAGTCCCAGAGGTAACCTTAGCTCTGGCAGGATGTGACCCTGCTATTATGGAAGTCAAACATAAGGAACAGGGGAAATAAGAATATATGATGGAAACAGCCCTAAGAACCATAAGACCCTACCCCATTTGGGAACCAATGGCAGTCTAAGGTCAGAACTGTCAGGCACTCGACCGATCAGCTGGCTTGAGAGAGTCCACCAAGTGCAGCCAATGGAAACAAACTATCTAAGTACATCCTCCTCCCGAACTATAAGGACAACTTGTGACATCCTCGAATGTGAATGCAGTCAACTTCATTAGTTTGAATTGTAGTTAGAATAAGATTAGTTTATGTTTAGGAATAGTTCTAAGGAACCAAATCCTATTAGCTTAGAATTTTAAATGGAAACAAAGAATAGGTGTGTAGGAAATAGACAAATAGGAATTAAGGACTCATCTTTATTTTTATATTATTATTATTATTACTATTAGCACCACATCTTACTACTCGTTCGGGTTATACGCACTTTACGCTAATGTGTAATGGTAGGGTGATTGTGAGATGAAATGGAGGACCTACAGTTTAACGTAGGATCCGAACCACGGTGGAGAACTGGCATTCCACATATTCACAAGTTGTGACTCATCTTTAAAATTAGTACCTGTTTGGTGAGTCAAGGTAGACAAGGGAAACCAGGGGGGGGGAAACGATTGCATTTACTAGTTTAACTATTTCTTATAATCGTGCTGTTTTTGTGTTGCCAAGTATTGTGGTGTAGGGTATTATCAGTAGGCCTGGATTAAATAATTTACAGGTTTGGTCATTAAATTTGATCGATTTTGAACAACCTTTGTTTGTGGCGAATGTTACAGGCCAAACAGTATCCTGTGACTTATGAAAATCCCTGACCCCCCCCTCCCTATTCTAAGCGATGATCCAACATTTTTCACTAAGTAAAATAAGCTAAAATAGGAATACTTTGTTTTGAAAATAAAAGTGCCTAAAATATGTGATATAGTGTGTACATTCACCATCACCTAAATATAAAGAATAAGCTAGCTTTATAGGTCTATGCCTATATGTTAAGTTAATCAAGCACGTGACTTAAAGCAAGATAATACATATTTCAACTCCTGGGCTGTATCCGTATAGTCTATGTCACGCGCCGTCGACCCTTGATGTTTACTTGATAGTTGCTTAAAGCGATCAAGTGTAGATTCATCCAAATATTCACTAAGTGTGCTGATGCACCCCTTAAACACCCTTGAGTCTAAGAGTGACAGCAAGTGACAAGCCGTTGATGCGGAGTTTGACCAGCAACTGTTTAATTTTTTTTCTGCTAAGGAGAGAGCTTGTAGAGTAATATGATATGTGATAATAATTGTTAATTATACTGGTTGTGTTGTAGTGTTGTATTGTAATGTGTTGTGTTGGATATTTGTCATGTCCAGTGAAAATAAGCCACCGAAAATCTGTAAGTTGCCATTGCTAATTCAGGCTGATAGATGTTGTTTAAAATAATTTATAAGATAATTGGTGGGAAGCAGCACTGAGGACTCAAGGGTGTGGAAAGGATAGTTTGCTGTTCAAATAGTCTGTTGTAGTCTTTGATCTCTAAGTGTGTGTTAAGTGTGTGAAGTCATAAAGTCAAGTGTAGGCCCCTACTTGACAATTCTGATACAGCCCTGGACTTGTGTGCCGTTCACAAATGGCTTTGCTAATCATTATTCGTATTTAACAATGATCATGACTTACCAATCACTAAACACAGTGTAGCCAAAGTATTTTTGTACTTGTTTTCCCCCAGATTTATTCTTCTCCACCATACAGTGTCACTTTCAGTAGTTGTTGGTGAATCTCTTAGACTTGTGTAAGAAAAGTGAGCGAGATACATCCAGAAAACAAACTGACACAATGAAAAAATACTTAGTATACGGAAGAATTTGGGATTTTCGTACCGGAATAGAATAACATCTTTCACAACGTTAGTGTTGACATCAATAGCCACATTATTATTAAACACTATTTGTTGGCATGTGATGTTACGTGAAACCAAAAGAGTGTGTGTAGATTCTACTTTACTTAGACGAGAAAATCCACAATTCAAGGTAGTTTTAGAACATAAATTTGTTCTAAAACCCCATATAGTCGGGTGTTTGTTTAATGAACACTTTTTTACACTGTTATGAACGGTTCTGAAGATTTCAGATGAATATAAAGCCCCAATATCATGGTGAATTCTAGACAATATGGTTGAGTTAATAAATAAGGCCGAATTTGTATTAGTGGTACGCAATAATTGTATGAGCGTACATACTAACACACAAAATCTGTACTATAGATAAATTATTAATGTTTAAATTAATGAGAAAAACAGTACTGTGAGAGTGTGAGTACACTTTTAAGCATATCAGTTTGTTTACTAATATTCTAGCAGGGAGGCCAACACTAAACTTCAAACTTTCTTTTGATTACAAATAATGATTATAGAACTAAACAGATATATAAAGCATTACGACCTACTTTTAAAAAAATAGACAAATCGTGTTTGTGTTAGACTTTTATGGGAAACAAAAGTATTGACCAAACGACGAATTTTTTTAAATTACATCAATTCCTCAAATAATAATAATAATAATGTATATTTGATTTGCTCTTCATTGTCTTAGTAGTAGCTCATTGGAGACTTGTAAAATTAAAAATATGTACCTACAACTTAAATTATATTTAAAATAAGTTTAAATTGCGTCTAGAGGGTTTAATCTGTTTAAATAAATACTTATTGCCATCTTCTTTTGTGGTAGTACCTTCCAACTCATCCAAATGAGAACTTGAAGCGGGGGGGGGGGGGGGG